>RJWK010012234.1:0-40727 GCA_004363435.1 Platanista minor
AAAAAAAAAAAAAAAAAAAAAAAAAAAAAAAAAAAAAAAAAAAAAAAAAAAAAAAAAAAAAAAAAAAAAAAAAAAAAAAAAAAAAAAAAAAAAAAAAAAAAAAAAAAAAAAAAAAAAAAAAAAAAAAAAAAAAAAAAAAAAAACCACAAAGAACTCTGAAAACTCAACACTAAAGAGACAAGTCAGTTAAAAAAAATGGGCAAAGGATCTGAATAGATAGCTCTCCAAAGAAGATATACAGGTGGCAAATAAGCATATGAAAAGATGCTGCGCGTTATTTGTTAGAGACATGCAAATTAAAACAAAAATGAGAGAACATGGCCAAAATCCAGAACACCTTCAGCACTAAATGCTGGTAAGGATGTGAAGCAATAGGAATTGTCGCTCATTGCTGGTGGGAATACAAAATGGTACAGCCACCTGGGGAGATAGCTTGGTGGTTTCTTTTTTTTAATCAATGTATATATTTTTGGCTGCATTGGGTCTCCGTTGCTGCGCACGGGCTTTCTTTAGGTGTGTCGAGTGGGGGCCACTCTTCGTTGCGGTGCGCGGGCTTCTCACTGCGGTGGCTTCTCTTGTCGCGGAGCACGGGCTCTAGGCGCGCAGGCTTCAGCAGTTGCGGCACGCAGGCTCAGTAGTTGTGGCTCGCAGGCTTAGTTGCTCCGCGGCATGTGGGATCCTCCCAGACCAGGGCTCGAACCCATGTCCTCTGCGTTGGCGGGCGCATTCTTAACCACTGTGCCACCAGGGGAGCCCAGTTTGGTGGTTTCTTCCAAAACTAAACGTAGTCTTACCCTATAATCCAGCAGTCATTGTCTTAGGTATTCACCCAAGTGACTTGAAAACTTAAGTCCACACAGACACCTGCACGTGAATGTTTGTAGCAACTTTATTCATAATTGCCAGAAATTGGGAACAACCAAGATGTTATTTGGTAGCTGAAGGGATAAACAAGCTGTGGCACTTCTAGACAGGGAAATACTATTCAGCTAAGAGGAATGAGCTACCAAGCCATGCAAAGAGATAAATGCATCACAGATGTGTATTGTTAATGTAAGAAGCCTGTCTGAAAATGCTACGTGCTGTACGATTCCATTTCTGTGGCCTTCTGGAAAAGGCAAAGCTATAATGATAGTAAACACCTCAGTGGTTGCTAGGGATTTGGAGGGAAGGGGTCGGAGGTTGAAGAGGGTGAAGCACAGGATTTTTTTTTGGCGGTGGTGAAAGTATTCTTACGGTACCTGTAATGGTATGATACATGGCACTAGACATTTGCCTAAAACCTGTAGAACTTTACAGAGAACAAGCCTTCATGTATGCAAATTTAGGAGGTCAGGTGATCTCAGGATGGAATGCGGACTGTGACAAAACAATCTAACTGTAGTAACCTCACTCACGGGGGTGGGGAAAAAATATGCGGAGCTATCTAACTTTGGAAAGGAATGAAGACTAAGACGAAAGGCAGAAGGAACTGTACATCGGCTGTGTGTTCAAGGTGAGAGTTATTTCTCATGGGAGTGCTGGTTAACAATTCTGAAACCATGGCACACATATGCTGGAATTGAACAGTTAAGTAAGTGGATAGTAGGTGGCAGGAGCCAGGTGTTCACTGCTGGAGTGGGAATTTACAGTTAAACAAAGGGAGGAGGCTAGGGTGATCCATATGGTAATGGCTTAGTTGGAGACGTTTGTATGAACTCATGTTTAGCTTAATATAGATACAGATGATACATAGAGATATTTATAGATATGTTTGTGTACACAGGTTAGTGTACATTTGTATTTCCTTGCTATCTAGGCTGAGGGGCTGGAAGCAGTGACAGGCCAGTTGCAATGAGCACACCTCGAGCCCAGTTTGCAATAGTAAGATTTGGTTTCTAATACCATTCCATAATAGGAACCAGGGCTCCTTGGAGCAGTGGTTGATTCCAGGAGTGGAGCAGAGACTATACAAGATGAGCCTGGAGCCCCTTACAGTGCTAGAACCTAAGGAAGTGCTTAAGACAAAAACCCACGATGAAAGTGCTCCCAGAGGCCAAAGCTGGAGCAATTGGAGCAACAAAATAAAAGAGTGGGTTTTATCAGTGAGTTGCAGAATTACACATGAATTATAATTACCAAGGTATAAAACAGGAGTCCATACTGATATAAATAAAAGACTGGATAAAGGAGGAGACTAGACGTATCCTTCTTGGGTGGGGGTGTGGAGGGCAGAGAGGGGAAGTGGAACTCCTTAGGGGCCTGCAGAAAGCACTGCAGAACTGGAAAAAGGCACCAGCGTTAGAAATGCTGAGATGGAAGACCACACCGCCAAAGATGGCCTCCTGCAGGATCTTGAAGATTTCTGCCAAACGTTGACCTTTGTCCATAGAGGGGGAGCCAAGATCTGGCCTCAGCATGAGAGCAGGAAGAGGTGAGGTGAGAACAGGCTGATAGGAAATGGTCGGAAGAGGAGGGTGGATGAGGCAGAAGAGTGGCAAGGCAACGGATGTGAAAGAGCAGCGTTGATACCTACAGTAGGGGGAGTAAAAGAGAGTGTATTGTATGACATCACTTATATGTGGAATGTAAAATATGACCCGCATGAACCTATCTATGAAACAGACTCACAGACACAGAAAACAGACTTGTGGCCAAGGGGGAGGGGGGATGGGAGAGGGATGGACTGGGAGGCTGGGGTGAGCAGATATGAACTATTATATATGGAGTGGATAAATAACAAGGCCCTACTGTACAGCACAGGGAACTATATTCAGTATCCTATGATAAACCATAATGGAAAAAGAGTATGGAAAAAAAGTGTATATATGTATAACTGAATCACTTTACAGCAGAAATTAACATTGTCAATCAACTATACTTCGATTTAAGAAAACAGTATATTGTAGTATCTTCAGTAGAAAAGAAAATTAAGCCCTTAACTTGGCTGATGCAGAAGTCCATTCATCTGTTCCAAAAAGTGAAAACTTCTAAAAATTTATACTCATGACTTAAAAAAAAAAAAAAAAAAAAAAAAGTTTTAGCGAATTTCCTGGCAGTCCAGTGGTTAGGACTCTGTGCTTCCACTCCCAGGGGCCTGGGTTTGATCCCTGATCGGGGACTCAGATCTCACAAGCTGCACAGCGTGGCCAAGAAGAAAAAAATGTTTTGAACTATTCAGAAGGGTATGAAGTGAAAGAGTAGGAATTTCTGTTCATATTCTCTAATTTCACTTTCTGCTGGTAACTAGAAAGAAGGGTGTCTTGTTTATCCTACCAGAACTTAGTTCACAGGTGTCAAAGTCTATATGTAATTAAAACAATACTCATACATGGGGTCATATTATAGATACTGTTGTGCAATTTGCTTTCTTTATCCACCAATATATCTTTCTCTAGCCGTGTACTTGGACTAATTATATTTTAGAATGTATTAACCCCCTCTTGATGGAGATTTTATTGTTTCATCGCTTGGTTTTTGCTATTAGGAGCGTGTGGCGTGCGGTGCTACACCCTTTTGGGAAAGTATAGCTGTGTAAATTCAGAGAGGTGGAATGACTAGGTGAAAGGGCACTGGCATTTTGAATATCCATAAACACGGGCAAATTTCCCTCCCCAGTGAAAAGAGCACGCCTGCTTCCCCGCTCCCTTGCTGACACTTAGAGTGCTAAGATTAAAACTTTGGTAATAACGCTTATCGGGGAAATACGATCTTTCTGTTGTAGTGTTAATTTGCATTTATTTATAATTTTGTTCATGTTTCTTCAACATTGAAAATTTTTTCTGTGAACTTGGTCCACGTCTTGCCCTATTTTTCTGTTTTCTTACTGATTCGTAAAAACTCTTTGGGCTTCCCTGGTGGCGCAGTGGTTGGGAGTCCGCCTGCCGATGCTAGGGGACACGGGTTCGTGCCCCGGTCCGGGAAGATCCCACATGCCGCGGAGCGGCTGGGCCCGGGAGCCGTGGCCGCCGAGCCTTGCGCGTCCGGAGCCTGTGCTCCGCAACGGGAGAGGCCGCGACAGTGAGAGGCCCGCGTACCGCAAAAAAAAAAAAAAAAAAAAAGCAAAAAACTCTTTGATGTTTATGAAGATTAGTTCTCTGTCTCTGTATTATGCCAAATAGCTGTTTCCAGTGTATCGTTTGTCTTTTGACTTTGCTATTTCACGCCCCATATAAGTTCTTAATTTGTATGTTTGATGAATATTTCTCCTTAGTGCTTGTAGGTTTCTGTATCACGCTTGGAAACGCCTTTCCTCAGAAAATAAATTATTCTTAAAAGATACATGATGTAAAAAAGATACTGTTATAAAACCAAGATTGCATAAACAGTGATTGAGCAAGAGTTGAATGAAAGAAAGTTGTGAAACGAAACTCTACACGTTGTGTCTTTTAGGTTTTCTCATACAGTTTCTGAAAGAATTGGCAGAATATCATCAGGCTAAAGAGAGTTGCAGTATGGCAACTCAGACAAGTTCAACATTTCCCGTCAAAGACTCCCTTGGTAATTATGGTCTTCCATAATTTCACTTCTTCTGTTTTCTCTTTTGAAGGAAGGAGATGACCTGATGGACTGTATTATGTATTTGTTGCTTGACTGGGAGGGATGCAGGCTGCTGGCGGTAGGGGCGCTCATTTTTTCTGGGATCACTGCTGGGAGGGACCAGGAACTGCTCTCCAGGGCTGCTCCTCCCTTCATGGCCGGCACGGCTATGCTTTCCAAATCTCGTGGGCATCCAAAGGCCCACTTCCTTGTCTGTTGGGTTGAACCTCTCTTGACTGGGAGGTTCTTCCCTGTGTCTCATCTAACTTTATAGCCACTAAAGTGAGAAGATGTTAGATTATTTGCACTGCAGAGAACTAGAGAAGTGAGTGGGCCATCCCTTCATTTTACAAGTTGAGAAAACTGAGGTCGCCAGAGAAAGAGCAACTTGGCAATGCCGAGTCTGGGTCAGAACTGATGGGAGTCCACATTTGCTGGTCAGTGATCCAGAGCCTTTTCTGCTGTGCAGGCTTTCTGTAATGCCATCCTGCCCTTGAGTTGTGTGCTCAGGAGAGAAGGGAAACAGCTGGCTAATAGGATATGGTTAATCGGTTTCTTGGCCCTTCCTTACTCTTAAACTGCACTAGTGCCTTTAACTTGTAAAAAGATAAGTTCGTAACGTGTAAAGACCGTATTGTATGACTGTGCCTTTCATTTATTTAGGTGTAGGTTTTATTCCGTTAGAAACATAGAACATGCTTATTCTACAGCAGTTCTGTTCAATAATATGAGCCACATGCGTAATAAAAATTTTCTAGTAGCCAAAGTAGAAAAGGTAAGAAGAAACAGGTGAAATTTGTTTTGGTAATATGTTTTGTATAACTTTGTATGTCTAAAATATTATTCCAACATGAAATCAATATGAAAAATATTAATGAGGTATTTTACATTTATTTTTTTGTACTCAGTCCTTGATATCTGGTGTGTCTTTTACACGTAGAGTACATCTCATTTTGAACTGGTCACATTCCAAGTACTCAGTATGGCCAGATGTGGCTAGTGGCCTGCATTGGACAGTCCAGAGCATTTGGAAAATCCAGAAAAGTAGATGGAAAGTTTTGCCGACCAGAGACATACCTGCCAATATTTTAATCTGCTTCTGCCAGCCTTTTCTTCCTATGCCTGCTTTTTGGTGGTATTGGTGTTACACATGATTGAGATGGTACACGAGGGCCAGGTTTGCAGTGTGCTATGTGGTTGGTTTCAAATCCACACTTGGTCTGAGGGCTGCAGGTCTGCTGGAAAGAGTGCCAGAATGCGAGGCAATCGTAGACCTGGCTTTAGCCCCACTGATGCCATTATAGAGTTGCTTAGCCTTCTGGACGTCACTTCAGCTGTATGGGCGTCTGTTTCCTCTTCTGTGGAGAGGAGGAGTTGAAACACATGATCTTTGATTCATCTTAAGGTCAGTGTTTTGAAAGTGAGTCAGCTTTAACCAAAGTCCAATGAAGAGCTCTCTCCCATGGCATTTAGACACTGGAAAGAGATGCCAGTGTTTTCTGACTTGAACTGTACTTTTTGTTTTCTCTTCCCCTGACATTTTATGATGAGGATTCTCAGACATTCAGAAAAGCTGACACAGTTTTACAGCACACACTTGTATACCTCAAGTCTGCCATGAAATTTGTGTTATGCTTGCTTGATCACTTACGTGTCCGTCCATTAAGCTCTCTCACTTTTCTGATGCATTACCAGGTAAATTGCAGACAGCCTTACACTTTCCCTTAAGTACACTCTTTGTGTTTGAACAGAGCTCTGGCCTCTTGCTCACCCGCCCACGTTTCTCTAACCTCCTTTCCTGGGTTGTTTTTTGGTAGCTGAGAAGCTTCAGCTTATTGACGATGAGTTTGCAGGTGCTTACCCTCCGCATCCAAAGTTAGAATCTTTAGAAATCAAGTTAAATGAATATAAGAGAGAAATTGAACAGCAGCTACGGGCAGAAATGAGTCAAAAGGTAAGATTTATCTTGCTGTTACCAAGAGTGATGTTTTTCCTTGTCTTTTAATGTCTTCACCTTAGGTCTGTGGGGAAATAACTAGAATCTTTACTAATGAACGTGATACTATACTGTTGTGCATCTTATTTCTCTTTCCAGATGATGTCATTTCTTTATGACTTTTGAACGCGCCCTATAAGTACAGTGAATGAGATGAAACATAAAGATGAATTAAAACTAAATGTATTTAGACAGCATTAATGTTAAACCTAACAGTGAAGAGAGAATGTTACTGTTTCTTTAGTTATTGGCATTGACAATTATTTGTCATCAATTGGCAGTTGAAGTATTTTAAAGATGCTGAAATAGCGAAAATTAAAACGGAAGAGAAAAGAAAGTGTGAGAAGGAATTAGCTGAGTTGCGGGATGAATTTGAGAGAGCTTGTCAAGCAAAATCTGAAGCCCTGATTTCTCGGGAAAAGATGACCCTTAAGAGAATTCAAAAGCACCAGGAGGTAATATTCTAAAATCATTTACCGGGTGGCTATTTCCCAAGTAGGGACTGGGGTCAAGAATGCAAGTAGAAGCCTTGGGCTTGGAAAAGGATGTGCAGACACCCTTCCTCTGAGACGTCTGGAGGGAGAGGACCCGGGACGGGGCCACCCACGCTGGGAGTGGGAGAAACTCGTACCAAAGAGGTGGCAGATTTGAGGCTTCGGTAGCAGCTTGCGGGAGAGGATCAGAGGTGTGAAATGGCTGCTTGCAGTAAAGGAAGAGCAGCCCTGGGAAGCCGACGGGGCTGCCTGAGCTGTGTTGAGGCCCCAGCCGAGGGGGGGCAGCCTGGAATGGCAGTAGGCCGAATCCAGTGCTTACAGGCGATGGCTCCGGCGCAGCTCTCGGGACGATGTGTAGTGTCGGTGAGGGCGGAAGGATAGAGGTGCCTGGGGAGAGGAGCTTGAGAGCGCCGAATTCCTTTGCCTTTGGAAAGGCAGCCCATCTCGTGGAAGACACTGGGGTTGGGTGGGGTGAGGAAGGCAGCCCAAGAGGAGGCTAATACAGGGCAGCAGGAAGGGTGAAGGGGCCGCGTCTGGAAGACGTTGAGAAGCAGGTCTGAGGATTCCTATGGGCGCAAGAAGAAGCACGGGCCAAGAGGACAGAGTTGCAGGTGGAAGTTTCAGGTCAAGACTGGAAACAAAGCGCAGCGCGCTGCCGTGGGGGCAGCAGTGAGGTCCCGGAGTGGAGGCGTCCAGGGCTGCCAGGGTCATCCATGTGGCCGTTTGACCTTGTCCCCCAGGAAGGTGGCTGGACGGGAGGTGGAGAGGTTGCCAAGTGGTGGGAGGGCGTGGCAGGAGGGACTGGATCCATTGCTTTGGGAAAAACAGGTTCCTTTGCCAAGGGCATGTCTTAGACCAGGCTGGATCCTGAGGCCTTGTTTCCTACGGGACAGCGGGAGCTTCTATCAGGAAGTTCTGTTAAAAGTAGAAGGCTTCCTCCCAGCGTCCACCCTTGCTTAGAGCGTCTCGATAGGACCCAGTTATTTGATGGTAATTGTACCCCCTCTACAAGTTTTATATAGCAGTTCTGGGAATTGGGCTCGCTTAGCTATAAAATAAATGTTGGAGGCACAGGTGTTTGAGAAGCTTGGATTATGTTTATACTAACAGCGTCATCTTCAAGACAGGTGATTGACTAAGTCAGAAAGAAGGGCAAATAGCACATGATATCACTCATACGAGGAATGTAAAATATGACACAAATGAACCTACCTATGAAACAGAAACAAAATCAGGGACGTAGAGAATAGATTGGTGGTCCCCGAGGGGGGTGGGGGAGGGGGGATGGAGTGGGAGTTTGGGAGTAGCAGGTGCAAACTATTACGTACAGAATGGATAAACAACAAGGTCCTGCTGTAGAGCACAGGGAACTGTATTCAGTATCCCTGTGATAAACCCTAATGGAAAAGAATATGAAAAAGAATACGTATTTGTATAACTGAGTCACTTTGCTGTACAGCAGAAATTAAAACAGCGTTGTAAATCCAACTATACGTCAATAAAATTAAAAGATAGATGACTGACTAGATCAGATCAACCAGTTAACAGACTCGAACCCTCGTTGGGTCACCTGATTCTCTGAAGGCACTAGAGAAGGTTGCCGTCCTTGTGAAGAGTGCCACGCCTTTATCCCACCACCTGGAGTGCCCCTCCCCCTCTCTGCCTGATAACACCGTCCAGTCCTTCAAACTGCAGCCGGAATGTCACGTCCTCGTGACGCCTTTCCTGGCCCCCACTGATGGAGTCCTTTGGGCTTTGTTCGTGCTGTCAAGTCTTGATGTACTTTGGTTGTGTAAATCATCACACCGTAGTGTGACTGTTGGTTTGTCTCTCTCTCTCTCTCTCTCTCTCCCTGACTAAACTGTGAGTCTTTTAAAGGTGGGGACTGTCCTATATCTGTCCCTCGTTGTGTATCCAGCTCCCAGTGTGCCCTTGGACATGTGACAGATGTTCAGGAAACCCTTGCTCAGGGAACACATACATGGAAGTGTAGCCATTCATTCGGGACCTCAGGAGAGCTTGCTGACTGAGCCAGAATGACCTCTGAATTGAAACTTTCAGACAGGGATGGAACTCTGGGGATTCGTTTAAGTTCTATTGCTGAATGCACTTTTTTTTTCATTTTTTTCATTTTTTTCTTGCTGAAGAACTTAGCAAAATTTTGTGTCGGAGAGATGTTAACTAAGTAATAAAAATGAATATAGGGTAATGTGGCTTAACAGTCCTTGGGGGAAGGAGGGAGTAAAGTTTTGTGGGAAGAAAGGCAAAACATATACCTCGCATTGGAATGTCTTGAAAGTGAAATTGTTCCCCTGAGTGTCCCTACTTTGCTTTCTGGAATTTAGGAAGTAGGGTGTTAGTTCAAATCTCTTGTGTTTTCTTTAGCTTGCTTGCTAAAAGGTAATACTTTCCTCTACAGAATGAAACAAAAGAAATTTATACTCAAAGGCAGCTTCTCCTAAAAGATATAGATTTGCTGAGAGACAGAGAAGCTGAGCTGAAGCAAAGAATTGAAGCTTTTGAATTGTAAGTAATGTGTATTCATTTTGGACATTCAGAATGAATGAGATGCAAAAAAGAACCACTAAAAATGTCTACATAGTCTGATATTAGCTGCAAAATAGAGTTGCTGGTTGTAAAGGTGATAGCACCTAACTTGCAAAAGGCACAAGTTAAGAGAAACAGGGACGAGGGTTTCACTTTTGAAATATTAGACACTGGGATGAAAGCAGAAGGAGACACCATCGTCAGGCTTCAGTGAGACCGGACAAATGATTTGCAGAAGCGAATAACGCTTTAACAGGTCATACGTTTCGCATTTATGTTCAGCCATTCAGATCTCAGTTTCATGTGCGTGTGGTAACTGAATTCCAGAGAGTCAGACCTGCCACACTGACCTGCTCTGCTGGCAAAAAACGGAAACACGGTGGCTCTGAGTTGACTTGTACTGGGTGGAAAGTATTTCTCGTGATACGTGTGTGTTGCTTTTTCCAAGTGCTCGGCAACGTTTCATTCTTCACTTCTTACCCGGGATTCATAGCAAGCTCAGCAGTTCTATAGTTTATGGAATAAGCCTTCTTTCCCATTTGGTATGTGCCATTAATTGGCACTCACAGATACTCCAGGAATCTTCTTTCATTAAAGGATTTGTCTTCATCTTCATTGATGTTTTCTCACTTATATAGGCTTGGTTTGTTTGATTTCTTCTCTCTGCCAACCTTACCCTCTTTCTGGCAATACTGAAGAGGTAAATTGATCGTAAGAGAGAGAAGGAACACAATTTGGGTATAGATAGTTGATGATTATGTAATCACTTATTTACCTCCTCTTCCCCTCCTCCTCCTCCCTTCTAAGCATAGTGTATAAGCTAAATAAACGTACTAGTTTACTGTTCCTTTGGGTACAGATTAACCAGCAGAGGGAGCTAACACACAGAGCTTTTATCCTTTGCTTGGAATAGCCTGGGTTCCCTAGCACTTCTCATTATGGCTTGATCTAAGTCCCTATGAACCCAGTTCCCCGGCTCTGGAATTGATTTTGTGCTTGATTTAAGGTCTCACCAGGAAGACCATTCTTTTCTTCGGTGTTGGGACTTTCTGACTGATCCATCGATCTTTTGCTCTCTTTTCAGTATTTACTTTTCCGTATTGAATTAGTAGACTATGAAAGGCCAGAACGAATCTTCTGTCTTTAATAGCTATGGGCTAGTCAATTAAATCTTACAGTTAGAAACACTATTACAGAAGAAACAAGCACTTAAGTGCACTAGCTGAAGTTTGGTTTGTAGGTTTGTAACAAAAAAACATCATTCTTTCACCCCTGAATTGATTATGGCTACTTACCACTTACGATCTTTTTTTTTAAGTGCGAACCATCTCCTGTGAGAAACCACTTTGGTTTTGGCACTTTCCCACTCCCGCCAGCCAGATAGATGCCACCATAGAGCTCCGTTTGCTAGTTCAGACCCGTCATCACTAGGTCAGCTCTTAAATAGAGGTGGGAGACTGCTGGCTCTTCGCATTTACTCGCCACAGCCGTGACAGTCACAGAACAGTTGAGTCTGTGGAGCTAAAAACACATGGTATCTTTTCCCCCTAAATTCTTTACTTCAAGTATTGCAGTTTTCTGATTTGCCTTATCTGTTTTTGCTAATTTCAGGGCCCAGAGGTTACAAGAAGAAAAAAACAAAAGCACGACTGACGGGCTTAGGAGGTGGGAGCTGAATATAAAGAGTATGGAGGAGGCCTATGACCAAAAGCTCAAGAACGAACTTCTAAAGTAATTGTTTGGCGTCTTTAAAAAAAAGTATCATGTTTGAATTAAGTTGATGGAAACACGGCAACACTAATGAAGTAGATAAGACTAATATTTTACGGCAAAATCCAGTATTTAAAAAAAAATATGTGTTTTCATTGACGGTCAAGCCTTTCCCATGAGTATTTGAGTTAAGATGGTTTTAACAAGATACAGTACGGAGAATAGCATCCTCTGTTCACTCTTGTCTCTCCTCTAGTATTTATTGAGGGCCTGTGATTTGCTTGAATTTCTTAGGGCACCCTGTAACTTGCTGAAAAGCTATAAAATGGGAATTACAGTCACTTCTATCTTTTCCTCTACCCCGCTCATACTGCCATTAAGCTGGGGATGTCTAATGATTTATGAATTATGCTGCTTATTGGTTAAAGTATTTGTTGATCTGTATTCCTTCAAGATTCTGCAAAGCCGGAATCAAAAGAAAGAAACGAGAATGAACTATATAAAGCAAAAAATGATATAGGAAAAGGGAAACATGGACAACTCTCATACTGTGCCTTTGCTCTAGTCTGAGTTTTGCTGTGTGCTGGTGAATAGTATCTTAGTGTAGAGCCATTAAGCCCCTATACGGTAACGTTTCTCTCCAGTGCTCAGTGTAACGTCCGGCACAAAATAAGTGTTCACTTAATTGTTTATTGAGTCAGTGATTTCATAGCAGAGAGATGAGTCAACTCAGCAGCTCTGGGTATTTCTTAATCATCGGCCTCTCTACTGCTTTGTCCATAACTTGGCATTGATAGTCCATTACGTACTACCTTCAAAGGGTTTTTGAGGTTATTGTTTAAAATAGTTCTAATAAAAAATACAGCACTTTTCCGTGTATCAGTTTTGACATGATATAGACTTGATCCACATGTTTTTATGTCTGCTCCTCTAATACAGCAGTAAGCTCTGAAGAATCTGTAGTTGTTAAACTTCTAGGAATAAATGAATAAAAGTGTGTATGTTAGCTTGACATAGCCGTGGAGTAGGGAACTGTTAGGTATCGACGTCTTTGTCTGCCCGTGGGTGTCCTCAGTATGACTTTGGCAATTGTTGGGGTTCGGAGGATATTCACCACAGGAGTGCTTCTTTCCTTTCTCTCATCTCTGAACCAGAAAGTCAGCTGGTAATAGCTGGTGGAGATAGTAAAATTCCACGAAAACGTGCCTTTCGGTATCACCAATCCGTATATAATTCTGTTGGCAGTGGCTCTCGGTACTGTACTCAGTCCCTGAGGGGGAAAGTTCGTAACCTGCTTGGGGGTGGGGGAGGCAGGATAGGTGGATTGGAAGCCACAGACTTGTTATCCTTTGGGATTTAGAGTCTGTTGTGTACAGTGTAAAAGTAACTAAATTTACTTTCTTGCGTCAGCGTACACCAACTGAGAAACAGTGCCGTCTGTAACCTCGATAAACACGACCCTTCATTTTGTGCTTGAGTTTACAGGATTGCAGCAGGATTTTACTGGACCTTTTATAGCCAGGATTCGGATCCCTGGCCTTACTACTGAGTGACGTTGAAGTTCATGCGTTGTCCTGTTCAGTGCCCTTCGGTGCCCTGGTGCCATAGATAAGCTCAGGCACTGATAGCAGTCTGTCTAGGAAGGTGACCTGGAATTCATTTTCCATCCTTCTGGTTCTCAGGTGTCAACTTGAACTGAAGGAGGACTGCATCGCTAGAACTAATAGATTGATCGAAGATAAGAGGAAGAATAAAGGTGACCCTTGGGGGGAAAACAGCTGTACTTCTCAGTTTCGATGCAGGTTCTCAGCTTCCTAAGTTGGGTCTGTTCTGTAATCCAAAAAATATGTACCTTCCACTTCATTGTTACTATAAACTGACACATTTTTTTGTCCTTTTAATTTTACAAAATGAAAAAAATAATCTCCGTCTTTCACTATGTTTTTGCAAACCTTCACGCTTAACCTTTTGTATATTCTCAAAGATCAGTAATTGATCGGTAGAATTTTATTCAACTTTATTTCAGTATATTTTGATGAATAAATCTGTGATGGCAGGAAGGCGGCAGCAACTTATTGCCGTCGGTTAATATTACTCGAAGCCACGAGAGAGTTCATTTTTTCCTTAGGGAAAAATTTTAACTTCTCTGTCCTCTGTGACCTGGTTTCTTATTTCTCTTACTTCTAATATATATTTATGCTTCATGATATTTAAACTTGACATAGAACCTCCTAAACTCTTCTATGTATTACCCCAAGGCTAGGAAAGTTGGGTAATTTTTCGATCTCCCAGACATTTTACATTTCACTGTATTTCTAGGAACCAACCTGTGACTAGGACTTTTGGTGGGCATTTCAAATGGATTCTTGGGAGTAAACCGGGGCTGGGTGCTTGATACCCATCAGAAGGTCACCCAGTGTGTATGGCTGCTCCTTTGCAACTATCTTGCTGAGACTAATACCCCTTGAGGAATTAGTAGCGTCCTGTAGTCAGCATGTGATTTTTTTTTTTTTTTTTTTTTTTTTTTTGCGGTACACGGGCCTCTCGCTGTTGTGGCCTCTCCCGTTGCGGAGCACAGGCTCCGGACGCGCAGGCTCAGCGGCCATGGCTCACGGGCCCAGCCGCTCCGCGGCCTGTGGGATCTTCCCGGACCGGGGCACGAACCCGCGTCCCCTGCATCGGCAGGCGGACTCTAACCACTGAGCCACGAGGGAAGCCCAGCATGTGATTTTTTTGATGATATATCTATATAGACTTGTGTTAGATGAAGCGAAAATGACAAAATAATAATTACAAATAACTACAGTCTTACAGGGCAGTCTTTGTCTTTAAGGAAGTTCAGAGCCGTCGGCATGAGGGCCCCGCACTCTGTGCAGTTGGTGTAACTCTGGTGACTTGTGCAGCAGGAGGTTCACCACGTGTATGACCATTACAACTGACTTCCCATCACCTATTGAGTAATGGGGCTTACTTACTCGCTCGCTGATCTTTTTTTTGACCCAAATATCTGCTCTTTTACGTAAGTGTGTGTGTGTGTGTTTTACTGTGCCACACAGCTTGTGGGGTCTTAGTTCCCCAACCAAGGATCAAACCCGCACCCTCGGCAGTGAAAACGCAGAGTCCTGACCTCTGGGCTGCCAGGGAATTAATTCCCTCTGCTATTTTAGATGATGAAATAATGGTCATTAGATCTGACATACTGGCTATAAGTGATTAAATGATTTTTGTATTCACTGGGAAAACTTTATGATGTTTAGTTGGTTGGCTCTGTCTTTCAGAAAAAGCTATACATTTCCAAGAGGAGTTTGCGACTCTTAACTTTAAAAAGGAAGAACTGGATCGTTCTGTAAATCGTGTGAAAGAACTTGAGGTAATTGTTAAGCCTATTGGTTTTTTGGAAATAGTTGTTAGACAATACGGGAAATTTTAGCTTCAGTCATACATAACTTATCTCGAGTTATCCTCTTGGTATGTTTGGACTGTTTATTATATGACTCAGAGGGTGACGGCTGAACTTAATTCGGTAGTTCCTTATTTCAGTCTTAGTCTCCTAGAGAAGCATAGAAAGAGCATGTCGTTTGGGGCCCAGAGTCGTCCTTGAATCCTTTGTGTCTCCCTCACTGCTTGTGTGCCTCTGGGCAAGATCTGTGACCTCAGATCCCTTCTCTGTAAACTCTGGGAGATTGCCCACATCCCCTGGTTGTTGAGGGACTTCAGTGAGCGGGTTTACTGTGGCTGGTGTATACTAGGATCTACTCAGCCTCTTCGCCCTTCCCCTCAGCAGCAGGTGAAAATCCTTATCACTACATCAGGATCTCACAGGTTAAAGCCAAATGAGAGGCGTTTTTCACATGATAATGTTACTTTTTTTCTGTCCATTTGTGTGCTTGCTATCCAAAGGACAGGACTGGAACTTCAGGAACCTAAAATATGTTCTGTATATAAAATTTATTTTTGCAACTGTGATGACTCGTTTGAGAACTTGATAAGGCTCCTGTCTCCAAACATGAGGTATATTAGACTAAGAAAAGGAAAGCACCTCACAGCATGTTATTGGTATCTATCTTACCTTTTCATATTAAAAAATAGACATTAACTCTGACGGCTTTTGGGTCCTTAGTTGCATCTGGAAAATGGGGTGATGATCCGAAGGACTTGCTGTGTAGGACAGGGTTGTGCATAAATCGAGTTGGATGAACGTGCCCCATGCCCAGCTCCAGGGCAGAAGTTGTAGTTAGGGTTGTCTTGTTGAAGAGAACCACACCGCAGGCAAGTGACCGTAATTAAATTATGCTGCCCGGCTGAGAGCAGCCCGCCAGCCTTTACCTATGCAGTCCTGTAAAGTCACTGTTCCAGGTACAAGTTTTCCTTTTCCAATTCCAGCTTCAGTTGGAGTCCGTCAAAGCTCAGTGTTTGGCATTAACAAAGCAAAACCACGTGCTGAGCAAGAAGGTGAAAGAGATGAGCAACTATTCACTACTGAAAGAAGGGAAACTGGAGCTTGAGGCGCAAAATAAACTACTTAAACAGCAACTGGAAGACATGAAAAGTGAAAACTTGAATCTCCTAAACCGTAAGTCTTTTTTTTTTTTTTTTTTTTCCTGATTTGCCTGTTTTTGTAATTCATGTTAGGTTCATATTAGGAAACTCCTCTAAGGGAGGTTTCAATTGGGGAGATTTTATAAAGTTAAGATTCTCAGATTGAAATTCCTTTCTTTTTGCTTGCTATTCCATAATTCGTAATGTAAGAAGAAACATTTAATTTTTATTTTATATTAGAATATAGTTGATTTACAATGTTGTGTTAGTTTCAGGTATGCAGCAGAGGGATTCAGTTTTACATATACACATATCCATTCTTTTTCAGATTTTTTTCCCGTAAAGGTTATTACAGATCGAGTAGAGTTCCCTATGCTATACGGTGTGTCCTTGTTGATTATCTGTTTTACATATGGTAGTGTGCGTATCTTAATCCCAAACTCCTAATTTTATCCCTCCCCCCACCTTTCCCCTTTCATAAGTTTGTTTTCGAACTCTGAGTCTGTTTCTCTTTTGTAAATAAGTTCATTTGTATCGTTTTTTTTTTTTTTTTTTAGATTCCACGTGTAAGTGACATCGTAAGATATTTGTCTTTTTCTGTCTCACTTATTTCACTTAGTTACGATATTCTCTAGTTGCATCCATGTTGTTGCAAATGGCATTATTTTGTTCTTTGTTATGGCTGAGTAATATTCCATTGTACATGTGTAACACATCTCCTTTATCCATTCCTCTGCTGATGGACGTTGCAGTCGCTTCCATGTCCTGGCTATTGTAAATAGTGCTGCAGTGAACACTGAGGTGCATATTATCTTTGCGAATTATGGTTTTCTGTGGATATATGCCCAGGAGTGTGGTTGCTGGATCATATGGTAGTTCGATTTTCAGTTTTCTAAGGAACCTCCACACTGTTCTCCATAGTGGTTGAACCGTTCTCCATAGTGGCTGAACCAATTTACATTCCCACCAACAGTGTAGGAGGGTTCCCTTTTCTCCACACACTCTCTAGCATTTATTGTTTATAGACAGTTTTTTTAAAGGAATGTTTTTTAACTTATTATTTATTTTATTTTTGGCTGAGTTGGGTCTTTGTTGCTCCACGTGGGCTTTCTCTAGTTGCAGAGAGCGGGGGCTACTCTTCGTTGTGGTGCACAGGCTTCTCATTGCAGTGGCTTCTCTTGTTGCGGGTCACAGCCTCTAGGTGTGCGGGCTTCAGTAGTTGTGGCTCGCTTGTTCTAGAGCACAGGCTCAGTAATTGTGGCGCCCGGGCTTAGTTGCTCCGCAGCATGTGGGATCTTCCTGGACCAGGGCTCGAACCCGTGTCCCCTGCAGTGGCAGGCGGATCCTTAACCACTGCGCCACCGGGGAAGCCCTGTTTATAGACATTTTGATGATGGCCGTTCTGACTGGTGTGAGGTGATATCTCATTGTAATTTTGATTTGCAGTTCTCTAGAAAGTAGCAAAGTTGAGCATCTTTTCATGTGCCTGCTGGCCATCTGTATGTCTTTGGAGAAGTGTCTATTTAAATATTCTTCCCATTTTTTGATTGGGTTGTTTGAGCTGCATGAGCTGTGGGTATATTTTGGAGATTAATCCCTTGTCGTTTGCTTCATTCGCAAACGTTTTCTCCCATTCTGTGGGTTGTCTTTTCATTTTGTGTATGGTTTCCTTTGCTGTGCTAAAGCTTTTAAGTTTAAGTAGGTCCCATTTGTTTGTTTTTATTTTTTAAATTTTCATTACATTTCATTAAAATTTCATTAGGAGGTGGATCCAAAAAGATACTACTGCAATTTATGTCAGAGTGTTCTGCCTATGTTTTCCTCTAAGAGTTTTATAATATCTGGCCTTACATTTAGGTCTTGAATCCATTTTGAGTTTACTTTTGTGTACGGTGTTAGAGAATGTTTTAAACTCATTCGTTTACAGGTAACTGTCCACTTTTCCCAGCACCACTTGGTGAAGAGACTGTCTTTTCTCCATTGTATATTCTTGCTCCTTTGTTGTAGATTAATTGACCATACGGGTGTGGGTTGATTTCTGGGCTTTCCTGTTCATTGAACTATATTTCTGTTTTTGTGCCGGTACCATACTGTTTTGATTATTGGAGCCTTGTAGTATAGTCTGAAGTCAGGGAGTCTGACTGCTCCAGTTCCATTTTTCTTTCTTGTTTTTTCTTTTTAATTTTTAAATTAAATTAATTAATTTATTTGGCTGCGTTGGGTCTTCGTTGCAGTGAGCGGGCTTTCTCTAATTGTGGCGAGTGGGGGCTGCTCTTTGTTGTGGTGCATGGGCTTCTCATTGCGGTGGCTTGTCTTGTTGCGGAGCACGGACTCTAGGCGCGCAGGCTTTGGTAGTTGTGGCTCGTGGGCTCTAGAGTGCAGGCTCAGTAGTTGTGGCACATGGGCTTAGTTGCTCCACGGCATGTGGGATTTTCCTGGGGCAGGGCTCGAACCTGTGTCCCCTGCATTGGCAGGCGGATTCTTAACCACTGCGCCACCAGGGAAGTCCCTCCAGTTGGCGTTTTTCTTTCTCAGGTTTGCTTTGGCTATTCGGGGTCTTTTGTGTTTCCGTACAAATTAAAATTTTTTCTTCTTCTAGTTCTGTGAAAAATGCCATTGGTAATTTGATAGGGATTGCATTGAATCTGTAGATTTCCTTGGGTAGTATAGTCATTTTGACAATATTGATTCTTCCAATCCAAAAACACGGTATATCTTTCCATCTGTTTGTGTCATCTTCAGTTTCTTTTATCAGCTTCTTATAGTTTTCAGAGTACAGCTCCTTTGCCTCCTTAGGTAGGTTTATTCCTAGGTATTGTACTCTTTTTGATGTAATGGTAAATGGGATTGTTTCCTTAATTTCTCTTTCTGATCTTTCATTGTTAGTGTAATAGGGATGCAAGAGATTTCTGTGTATTAATTTTGTATCCTGCACCTTTACTGAATTCATGGATGAGCTCTAGTAAGTCTTCTGGTAGCATCTTAAGGATTTTCTACCTATAGTATCATGTCATCTGCAAACAGTGACAGTTTTACTTCTTCTTTTCCAATTTGGATTCCTTTTATATCTTTCTCTTCTCTGATAGTTTTGGAAGTCCTATCCACAGCAGTGTTGTATCACAGTGGTGAGAGTGCACATCCTTGTCTTGTTCCTGATCTAAGAGGTAATGCTTTCAGCTTTTCACTGTTCAGTATGATGTTAGCTGTGGGTTTGTCATAGACGGCCTTTATTACGTTGAGGTAGGTTCCCTCTGTACCCACTTTCTGTAGAGTTTTTATCATAAATGGGTGTTGAATTTTGTCAAAAGCTTTTTCTGCATCTATTGAGATGATCATAGAGTGTTTGTTCGTCACTGATCGATTTGTGGATATTGAAAAAATCCTTGCAACCCTGGGATAAATCCCACTTGATCGCGGTGTATGGTCCTTTCAATGTATTGTTGGATTCAGTTTGCTAGTATTTTGTTGAGGATTTTGGCGTCTATGCTCATCAGTGATATTGGCCTGTAATTTTCTTGTGGTATCTTTTTGTCTGGTTTTGGTATGAGGGTGATGGTGGCCTCATGGGGTCAGTTTGCAAGTGTTCCTTCTTCTGCAGTTTTTTGGAACAGTTTCAGAATGATAGGTGTTAACTCTTCTCTAAATGTTGCATAGAATTTGCCTGTGAAGCCGTCTAGTCCTGGATTTTGTTTGTTGATAGTTTTTGTGTGGGTGTGTCTTATTTTTTACTGAAGTATAGTTGAGTTACAATGTTGCATTAATTACTGCTGTACAGCAAAGTGACTCAATTATATATATATATATATATATATATATATATATATATATTCTTTTTTGTATTCCTTGCCACTGTGCTTTATCACAGGATATTGAATGTAGTTCCCTGTGCTATACAGTAGCATCTTGTTGTTTATCCGTTCTGTATATACCAGTTTGCATCTGCTAATCCCAAACTCCCACTCGTACCCTCTCCCACCACCCCCCCCAACCCCCTTGGCAACCACCAGTCTATTCTCTATGTCCCTGATTTTGTTTCTCTTTCATAGATAGGTGTCATATTTTATTTTATTTTTTACTTCTTTCAAGTCACTTAATCTTTTACTTGTTTAAAATTAGTTTTTATTGGAGTATAGTTGCTTTGCATGTCATATTTTAGATTGCACATGTAAGTGATATCATATGGTATTTGTTTTTCTCTTTTCGACTTACTTCACTTCGTATGATAATCTCTAGTTGCATCTGTGTCGTTGCAAATGGCATTATTTCTTTTTCATGGCTGAGTAATACTCTGTTGTATATATGTACCGCATCATCTTTTATCCATTCATCTCTTGATGGATATTTAGGTTGTTTCCATGTCTTGGCTGTTGTGAGTAGTGCTGCTGTGAACATAAGGGTGTATGTATCTTTTTTAATTGGAGTTTTCTCCAGATATATGCCCAGGAGTGGGATTGCTGCATCATATGGTAATTCTATTTTTAGTTTTCTGAGAAACCTCCATACTGTTTTCCACGGTGGCTGCACCGACTTACATTCCCACCAACAGTGTAGGAGGGTTCCCTTTTCTCCACATCCTCTCCAGCAATTTGTCATTTGTAGACTTTTTAGTAATGGCCATTCTGACCACTGTGCGATGGTACCTCATTGTAGTTTTGATTTGCATTTCTCTAATAGTTAGCCATATCGAGCATCTTTTCATGTGCCTATTGGCCCCCCTGTATTTATTTTTTTGGAGAAATGTCTACTTCAGCCTTCTGCCAATTTTTCGATTCCGTTGTTTGGTCTTTTTGTTGTCGAGCTGTGTGAGCAGTTTGTATATTTTGGAAATTAGGCCCTTGACAGTCGCATCATTTGCCAATATTTTCTCCCATTCTGTAGGGCGTCTTTCCGTTTCGTTTACAGTTTCCTTTGCTGTGCAGAAGCTTGTAAGTTTGATTAGGTCCCATTTGTTTATTTTTGCTTTGATCTCTATTGCCTTGGGAGACTGACCTAAGAAAACGTTGCTACGCTTTATGTCAGGATGTTTTGTCCCTGTTGTCTTCTAGACATTTTATGGTGTCATAGCCTATGTCTAAGTCTTTAAGCCATTTTGAGTTTATTTTTGTGTATGGTGAGAGGTTGTGTTGTAACTTCATTGATTGACGTGCGGCTGTCCAACTTTCCCAACACCAGTTGCTGAAGAGTCTGTCTTTTTTCCGTTGTATGTTCTTGCCTCCTCTGTCGAAGATTAATTGACCATAGGTGTGTGGGTTTATTTTGGGGCTCTCTGTTCTGTTCCATTGATCCATATGTCTGTTGTTGTGCCAGTGCCATGCTGTTTTGATTACTGTAGCTTTGTAGTATTGTCTGAAGTTTGGGATGGTTATGCTGTTGGAAGTCTTTTAATCACAGTTTCAATTTCAATACTTGTGATGGGTCTGTTCTGATTTTCTATTTCTTCCCGGCTCAGTCTTGGAAGATTTCACCTTTCTAAGTATTTGTCCATTTCTTCTAGGTTGTCCATTTTATTGGTAGGTAGTTGCTTGCAGTAGTCGCTTATGATCCTTTGTATTTCTGTGGTGTCAGTTGTAACGTTTTTGTTTCTAATTTTATTGATTTGCGCCCTCTCCCTTTTTTTCTTGATGAGTCTGGCTAAGAAGTTTATCAATTTTCTTTATCTTTTCAAAGAACCGTCCTTTAGTTTCATTGATCTTTTCTATTGTTTCCTTCATCTCTCTTTCATTTATTTCTGCTCTGATCTTTATGATTTCTTTCCTTCTACTGACTTTGGGTTTTGTTTGTTCTTCTTTCTCTAGTGGCTTTAGGTGTAACCTTAGGTTGTTTGAGATTTTTCTCATTTCTTGAGGTAAGATTGTATTGCTCTAAACTTCTCTCTTAGAACTCCTTTTGTTGCATCTCATAGGTTTTGGATTGTCGTGTTTTTGTTTTCATTTGTCTCTAGGTATTTTTTTGATGTCCTCTTTGATTTCTTCAGTGCTTGATACGATTTCACTTTTCTTAAATTCACCAGGCTTGCTTTGTGACCAAGCATGTCGTCTATCCTGGAGAATGTTCCATGTGCCCTTGAGAAAAATGTGTACTCTGCTGCTTTCAGATGGAACGTTCTATAAATATCAATTAAATCCATCTGGTCTAATGTGTCACATAAGGCCTGTGTTTCCTTACTGATCTTCTGCCTGTATGATCCATCCATTGATGAGAGTGGGGTGTTAAAGTCCCCCACTATGATTGTGTTACTGTCGATTTCTCCTTTTATGGCTGGGAGCATTTGCCTTCTGTATTGCTCCTATGTTGGGTGCATAAATACTTAAAATTGTTTTATCTTCTTTTTGGATTGAGCCTGTGATCATTATGTACTGTCCTTTTTTGTCTCTTGTAATAGTCTTTATTTTAAAGTCTATATCGTCTGATGTGACTACTGCTACTCCAGCTTTCTTTTGATTTCCATTTGCATGGAATACATTTCACCATCCCCTCACTTTCAGTCTGTGTGTGTCCCTAGATCTGACCTGGGTTTCTTGTAGACAGCAAATATACGGGTCTTGTGTTTGTATCCATTCAGCCAGTCTGTCTTTTGGGTGGAGCATTTAATCCCTTTACATTTAAGGTAATTACTGATATGTACTTACATTTCGTTAATTGTTTTGGCTTTGTTTTTGAGGGTCTTTTTTCTTCCCTTCCTCTTTTGTTCTCTTGTGACTGGATGTCTGTCTGTAGTGTTGTGTTTGGATTGCTTTTTCTTTTTTGTGTGTGTATCTATTGTACATCTTTGGTTTGTGGTTCCCGTGAGGTTTTGATAGAGCACTCTGTATGTGTACAAGATTGCTTTAAGTTGCTGGTCTCTTAATTTCCAGTGCATTTCCAATATCCTGCATTCATACTCTGCTCTTCCCATGATTGCTAGTTTTGATATCATATTTGTGTGTGGGTGATTTCCTACCTTTGTTTTATGTTTGCCTTTACCGACGAGCTTTCCCATTCATAATTTTCTTGATTCTAGTTGTGGCCTTTTCTGCCTAGAGAAGTTCCTTCAGGATTTGTTGTAAAGCTGGTTTGGTGATGCTGAATTCTCTTAGCTTTTGCTTGTCTGTAAAGCTTTTGATTTCTCCACTGAATCTGAATGAGAGCCTTGCCGGGTAGAGTGTTCTTGGTTGTAGGTTTTTCTCTTTCGTCACTTTAAATATATCTTGGCATTCCCTTCTGGCCTGCAGAGTTTCTGCTGAAAAATCAGCTGATAACCTTATGGGGATTCCCTTGTATGTTATTTGTTGCTTTTCTCTGTTGCTTTTAATATTTTCTCTTTGTCTTAATTTTTTGGTCAGTTTGATTAATATGTGTCTCGGTGTGTTCCTCCTTGGGTTCGTCCTGTATGGGACTCTCTGTGCCTCCCAGACTTGAGTGAGTGTTTCCTTTCCCATGTTAGGGAAGTTTTCGGCTGTTAGCTCTTCAAATGTTTTCTCTGCCCCTTTCTCTCTCCTCCTTCTGGGACCCCTTTAATGCCACTGTTGTGGATTTAATGTTGTCCTAGAAGTTTCTTAGACTGGCCTCATTTCTTTTCATTCTTCTTTCTTTCTTCTGTTCCTCAGCAGTGATTTCCACCCATTTGTTTTCCAGCTCACTTATTCGTTCTACTGCCTCATTTATTCTGCAATTGATTCCTTCTAGTGTATTTTTCACTTCAGTTTTCATCTCTGTTCATCTCTGTTCATTAAAGCTTCTAACTCTTTATTAAACATTTCTTGTATCCTTTTGGTCTGTGTCTCCATTGTTTTTCCTCTTGGTCTTGGATCGTCTGTACTGTCATTACTGTGAATTCTTTTTCAAGTACGGTGCCTGTCTCCACTTCACTTAGTTGTTCTTCTGGGGTTTTATCTTGTTCCTTAGTCTGGAAGGTATTTCTCCGCTGTCTGGTATTGTCTCACTTGCTGTGTTTTTGTGGTCTCCATTCTTCAGGCCGTAGGATTGTAATTCTTGTTGGTTCCAGTGTCCGTCCCCTGGTGGGTGAGGTTGGTCCAGGGGCTTGTGCAGGCTTTCTGGTGGGAGGAACTGGTGCCTTCACACTGGTGGATGGAGCTGTGTCATGTCCCCCTGGCGGGCAGGGCCATGTCCAGGGGTGTGTTTATAGGTGGCTCTTGGCTCCGGACAGCTTTAGACAGCCTGTCTCCTTATGGGTGGGGCTGTGTTCCCACCCTGTTCATTGTTTGGCCTGAGGCGTCCTAGGACTGGAGCCTGCAGGCTGTTGGGTGGGGTTGATCATCGGTGCCAAAATGGAAACAGCCCAGGAGAGCTCACGCCCAAGAGTCTTCCTTTGGGCCCCACAGTGAGCCAGAGCCGACCCCCCGACCCCTCCCGGAGACCCTACAGTACCCGCAGGTAGGTCTGGCCCAGGCTCTTATGGAGTCACTGCTTTGCCCTGGGTCCCAGTGCACGTGAAACCTTGTGTGCGGCCTCCAAGAGGGCCGTCTGTTTCCCTCAGTCCTGAGGAGCTCCTGCACTGAAGCCCCGCTGGTCTTCAAAGGCAAATGCTCTGGGGGCTCCTCCTCCTGATGCCAGGCCCCCAGGCTGGGGAGCCTGACAAGGGGCTCCAGACTCTCACTCATATGGGAGAACCTCTGTGATGGAATTATTTTCCAGTTTGTGGATCGCCCACCTGGAAGGTAATGGGATTTGATTATAATGCAGAAGTGAACTTCCTACTGTCTCACTGTGGCTGCTGCTTTGTCTTTGGATGTAGAATGTCTTTTTTGGAAGGTTCAAGTCTTTTTTGTCAATGGTTATTTAGCAGTTAGTTGTGATTTTGGTGTTTTTGTGAGGGGAGGTGAGCTGAAGTCCTTTATTCCACCATCTTATTTTTCCCGCCAGTCCTGAAGAAACATGTTAAAACTGTCCGAATTTGCCCCTCCAGACGATACCGGGCTTCCCTTGTCCTCTGACTGCTGGTCAGGTGTGCCGAGTGCCCGCAAGCACTGGGAGGGAGGGAGGAGAGAGGTCAAGGTGGTTTGCCCTCCTGCCGCCTCCATGTACAGCGTCCCTGGGCTGGGCCTGCGCCTCTCAGCCATGCAAGATCCCAGTGCTTGTTGGATGGCCTCTCTAGCATTCTGCAGCAGCTCGCTCTCTCCAGTTCTGGGAGTTCCTGCCTCCCCGGCCCTCTAGGCCCAAGGGCTACAAACAGCATGGCGCCACTAGTAGCCTAGGGAACTATGCCATCCTTTGTGGCTACTGACTCAGCCTAAGTCAGTCTTTTTTTTTTTTTTTTTTTTGGTGTGTGTTTTGTTTTTGAAATTTATTTTATTTTATTTTATTTTTAACATCTTTATTGGAGTATAATTGCTTTACAGTGGTGTTAATTTCTGCTTTATAGCAAAGTGAATCAATTATACATATACATATGTTCCCATATCTCCTCCCTCTTGCGTCTCCCTCCCTTCCACCCTCCCCATCCCACCCATCCAGGTGGTCACAAAGCACCGAGCTGATCTCCCTGTGCTATGCGGCTGCTTCCCACTAGCTATCTATTTTACGTTTGGTAGTTTACATATGTCCATGCCACTCTCTCACTTTATTGAAGGGTTCTCCGATGACCTGAATTGGGCGTGCCGACCTGAATTGGGCGTGCCGTCTGTTTTCTGCCTGTACCCTGAGAGCCGCTGACAGATGCACAGATCGAGTTGGACCTCAGGGCAGTCATTGACAGGTTTTGATCAAGAGCACTCCTTATCTGCCTCTGTAGGGAGAAGAGGCGGGCTTTCAAGTTAATTTGAGGATTTGAAAGAATTGTATTACGTGGAGAAGGATTCGAGAATAGTAACATTTGCATTTATGTGCGTTAAATTATTTTGTTTTGCAATTTGTGAGTCCGAATTGCTTGTAGTCCATCTGATAGAATTAATACAACATTGTATGCATACAAAAAAAGGAAGAACTATTTGAAACTTGTTGGGCTGCTTTTAAAAGTCAAGCGACAGAAGTCAGAAAGAGAAAGACAAATATAATATTGCTTATGTGAAATCTAGAAAGATGGTAAAGATGTGACCTTATTTGCAAAGCAGAAATAGAGACACAGATGTAGAAAACAAACTTAACGGTTTGTTTTTCCCAAGGGGGAAAGGGGGTGTGGGATGAATTGGGAGATTGGGATGGACATATATACGCTACTATGTATAAAATAGACAACTAATGAGAACTGACTGTAGAGCACAGGGAACTCTACTCAGTGCTCTGTGGTGACCTCAGTGGGAAGGGAATCTAAAAAAGGGTGAGTATGTGTATAACTGACTCACTTTGCTGTCCAGCAGAAACTAACACAACATTGTAAAGCAGCTGTACCCCAATTTAAAAAAAATAGGTAACCAACAAGGACCTACTGTAGAGCACAGGAAACTCAGTATCTTGTGATAACCTATAATGGAAGAGAACTTGAAGAAGAATATATATTATGTATATGTATAACTTAGTCACTTTGCTGTACACTTGGAGCTAGCACAACATTATAAATTAACTAAACTTCAGTTAAAAAAATAAAAAGTCAAGCGAAATGAGAACACTTCAGTTGGTAACGACCAGGCTCTTCTACCTTCTTAGGCATAGCTCAGCCATCTCCTCAACTGCTGATTTTTCAGAAAGAATTGAAGAAAGCAGAAAACGCTCTCACCTTGGAGCATAAGGAGTTTGAAACCCAGAAACGAGCTCTGCAAAAACAGCTGCAAAGTGAAGTGAGTATTCCTCCTTGAGCACCCAGGGGTCAGGCCAGTCCCCTGCGTAGACGTGTGAACTTGGCACACGCCACACTGGTGTAAGTGGGACTTATTTTAACGTCAAATATCCCCTAAGGTGCTGAAAGGTGTCCTTTCTCATCTGAGAGAACTGTGCAGTGGTCGTGTGACTTTATATTCATAATAGTCACAAAATCCAGAGGCAAGCCAACTCACTTAAACACAAAATTTTCCAAGTCCTGATGGTGCCCACAGTGGAAGTGTCTCGATTCTCACCCTATGACTTGGAAGTACTGCTGCCCTCTCTCTGGTGTCTTCCTGTGCCCTGGAGTAGCTGCTCTGACGTGCGTGTAAGAAGAAATGGAAGCTTGCGTTATCGGTCGTCATTTTAAAGGGACCCTGTGGGTTACGGGTACAGAGCTGCCCAGAACTGGCAAAACAAAAAAAGAGAATAAGCCCAATGAGAGAATTGTTCCCTTTGAAGTGAGCTGTGGTTTGTTTTATGTAGATTTCTTTTTCTTCTCTAATTCTCTGCAGATTGAGCACTCCGCCCAGCTGAAGGCCCAGATATTAGAATACGACGCTTCTGTCAAGAGGTTAACTATGCACGTTACCGATTTAAAATTGCAACTGAAACAAACTCAGATAGGTTAGAGACATTTTTAAACCTGTGTGTGTGTGTGTGTGTGTGTGTGTGTAAAACTTCTGACGTTTGTGGAAATGTGATAATTGTTACTCATTGAATTTTTTAGTAATTCTCATAGTAGGGGTAAAGCCATGGAGACATGGGCCATCTTAGAGGTCAAACTCCCTCTCCATTTCATAGATACCAGCCAGGTCATCAGCTGAAGTGACTTGCTTTCACAGGTGCCCCATGCGTGGGGGGAGCCTCATACCCCAGATAGGAAAGGTGTGGTAGTGATGCAGAGGCCCCCAAATTCATCCTGGACCTAGGCTTTCCTTTTTTATTTGCGACCCTGATAATAAGAGAGGTCTACTCTTCAGTGGTTTTATATACTCCGTGACACGTGTATATACCTGTGGGAGAAGCAGAGTGCCCTGGCAAAAAAGAGCCCTGCTGCTGGGATCAGAAAATTGGTTTTGTACACCAGTTTTGAAGTTAGTTGTTGGGCCTTGGACATGTTGCTTTTAACTTCCTTGGGCCTCAGTTGCCCCCTTTGTAATGAGGATAATAATACCTTCTGTGCCATGGAGGACGAAGGGGAAATGTGATTGGCTCCAGTACAGTGCCTGGGGCATATAAAACACTGGGGAAGTGGCCACTGCTATCATCTTATTACTATGTCTTCCTGTGGATGCGTGACATCTGCCCCTCCTCCTTCATAACAAGTGTTCCGAGGTTTAGACACTTTCTTTAGCTGCTCTCAAGCTCAGTGAAAGTTCCTGAGTGTTCATGATTTTGAGCCTTCCTCAGTTCCTTCTTCCCACTCAGGCCCTTGGCCCCTTCTCCCCACGCCACTTTGTTTGTTTGTTTGTGGTACGCGGCCCTCTCACTGCTGTGGCCTCTCCCGTTGCGGAGCACAGGCTCCGGACGCGCAGGCTCAGCGGCCACGGCTCACGGGCCCGGCCGCTCCACGGCACGTGGGATCCTCCCGGACTGGGGCACGAACCCGCGTCCCCTGCATCGGCCTCAACCACTGCGCCAGCAGGGAAGCCCTCCCCACGCCACTTTTATTGTGGTCTCTTGACTCATCTCCACTCTTTCCTGTTCCTCATTTTCTCTCCACAATTCTGCATTTGCCAGACTGCCCACAGCTGAAAGCTGTACCAAGCTCCTATCATTAGAAATAGTTTAATGAGGTTGGAAGCTTCTGGAACATGGGCATCACAGGCATCTGTCCCATGGCATCATCAAGGTGGCCTCGCAGGAGAGGAGTGGTCAGCGCAGTGGCTCGATGCCTCGCTAACTGGGGGTTTCGGCCGCAGTCCCCCATCCGTGATGTGGGAGCCATGAGAGTTCTGGGCCCACGGTGGTGGCCTGACCCCATGTCCTCCTCATCTGAGACTCAGGCCTTATGCCGTGGATTTTGCCGCAGCCCTGGGAGTTCGGGGGCGGCATCCTGTAGTGCGATGCGTTCATTATTTTGAAGTCAAATGTGTGAACATGCATGCTGGTTGAAATAATTAAAGATTATAAATGGGTTTATATCAGCTCAGATCAGGTTATTCAACCACGTGCGTTCAAGTCTGGTTAGGCTTTGTCCCCTAATACATTGTAAATACCTTTTCAGTTCTCAAAGCTTTTAGATTTCAAGGTCATGCATAATGGATTGTGAAATAATAACATGCGTTATGGATGAAGGCATATGAAACAGTAACTGGTACACATAAGCTCTCAAGTAAATGTTAATGACTACTGTTATGACTGTGGTTTCACAAACTATTTTATTTTTTTATTTGTATTTATTGAAGTATAGTTGATTAACGGTTAATTTCTGCCGTACAGCGGAGTGATTCAGTTACATGTGTGTATATATATATTTTTTGATATTCTTTTCCATTATGGTTTATCATAGGATACTGAATATAGTTCCTTGTGCTATACAGTAGGACCTTGTTGTCTATCCATTCTATATATAATAGCTTACATCTGCTAACCCCAACCTCCCATTCCATCCCTCCCCCAAACCCCTCCCTCCTGGCAACCACAAGTCTGTTCTCTTTGTCCGTGAGTCTGTTTCTGTTTCGTAAATGTGACACAATTCAACACATGTTAGATTCCACATGTGGTATCACATGGTATTTGTTTTCTCTTTCTGACTTCACTTGGTATGATGTTCTCTAGTTGCATCCATGTTGCTGCAAGTGGAGTTACTGTGTTCTTTTTTTTTTAACAGCTGAGTGAGTGAGTATGTGTGTGTGTGTGTGTGTGTGTGTGTGTGTGTGTGTGTGTGTGTGTGTATACCACATCTTCTTTATCCATTCATCTGTTGATGGACATTTAGGTTTCCATGTCTTGCTATTGTAAATAGTGCTCCTGTGAACAAATGGGTGCATGTATCTTTTTGGATTAGAGTTTTGTCTGTATACGTGTCCAGGAGTGGGATTGCTGTATCATGTGGTAAATCTATTTTTACTTTACTGAGGAACCTCCATACTGTTTTCCATGATGGCTGTACCAACCTATGTTCCCACCAACAGTGTAGGAGGGTTCCCTTTTCTCCACACCCTCTCCAGCATTTGTTATTTGTAGACTTTTTAATCATGGCTATTCTGACCCGTGTGAGGTGGTACCTCATTGTAGTTTTGATTTGAATTTCTCTAATGATTAGTGATGTTGAGTGTCTTTTCATGTGCCTATTGGCCATTTGTATGTCATCTTTGGAGAAATGTCTACATAGGTCTTCCACCAATTTTTCGATTGGGTTGTTTGTTTTACTGTTGTTGAGCTGTATGAGCTCTGTGTATATTTTGGGAATCAAGCCCTTGTTGGTCGCATTGTTATCAAATATTTTCTCCCATTCTGTGGGTTGGCTTTTTGTTTTATGGTTTCCTTTGCTGTGCAGAAGCTTGTAAGTTTGATTAGGTCCCATTTGTTTATTTTTGCTTTTATTTCTATTGCCTTGGGAGACTGACCTAAGAAAACGTTGGTATGATTTATGTCAGAGAATGTTTTGCCTGTGTTTGCTTCTAGATGTTTTATGGTGTCATGTCTTCTGTTTAAGTCTTTAAGCCATTTTGAGTTTATTTTTGTGTATGTTGAGAGGGTGTGTTCTGACTTCGTTGATTCATATGTGGCTGTCCAACTTTCCCAACACCACTTGCTGAAGAGTCTGTCCTTTTTCTGTTGTGTAAGTATATTCTTGCCTCTTGGGTCGAAGATTAATTGACCATAGGTGTGTGGGTTTATTTCTGGGCTCTTTATTCTGTTCCCTTGATCCAAATGTCTGTTTTTGTCCCAGTACCATGCCATTTTGATTACTGTAGCTTTGTAGTATTGTCTGAAGTCTGGGAGGGTAATGCCTCCTGCTTTGTGTTTTTGCCTTAGGATTGCTTTGGCAGTTCTGGGTCTTTTACGGTTCTATATAAATTTTAGGATTATTCTCGTTCTGTGCACAATGTCATGGGTCATTTGATAGGGATCGCGTTAAATCTGTAGATTGCTTTGGGTAGTATGGCCATTTTAACAACATTCTTCCAATCCAAGAGCATGAGATACCATTCTGTTTCTTTGGGTCATCTTCAGTTTTCTTTACTAATGTTTCATAATTCTCAGTGTGTAAGTCTATCACCTCCTTGGTCCAGTTCATTCCTAAGTATTTTATTTTTTGAGGTGTGATTTTGAAAGGTATTGTTTTTTTACATTCCCTTCTGATATTTCACTGTTAGTGTAGAGAAATGCAACAGATTTCTGTATGTTAATCTTGAATCCTGCTACCTTGCTGAATTCATTGATCAGTTCTGGTAGTTTCTGTGTGGCGTCTTTAGGGTTTTCTGTATATAGTATCACGTCACCTGCATATAGTGACAATTTTACCTCTTCCCTTTCAATTTGGATACCTTTTATTTCTTGTCTGATTGCTGTGGCCAAGACTTTTCAGTACTATGTTGAATAGAAGGGGTGAGAGTGGGCATCCTTGAGTTGTTCCAGATTTTAGCAGGAAGGTTTTCAGCTTTTCACCGTTGGGTGTTACATTGGCTGTGGGTTTGTCATAAGTAGCCCTTATTGTGTTGAGACATGCTCCCTCTATACCCACTTTGGTGAGAGTTTTTATCATGAATGGATGTTGAATTTTGTCAGATGCTTTTTCTGCATCTATTGAGATGACCATGTGGTTTTTGTCTTTTCTCTTGTTGATGTGGTGTATCACATTGATTGATTTGCGTATGTTGAACCATCCTCGTGAAGTTGGGATGAATCCCACTTGGTCGTGGTGTATGATCTTTTCTATGTGTTGTTGGATTCGGTTTGCTAGTAGTTTGTTGAGGATTTTTGCGTCTGTATTCATCAGAGATACTGGCCTGAAGTTTTCTTTTTTGGCGGTGTCTTTGTCTGGTTTTGGTATCAGGGTGATGGTGGCTTCATAGAATGTCTTTGGGAGTATTCCCTCCTCCTCAGATTTTTCAAAGAGTTTGAGAAGGATCAGTATAATAAGTTGTCCTTTGTATGTTTGGTAGAATTTGCGTGTGAAGTCATCTGGTCCTGGACTTTTGTTTGTAGGGAGTTTGTTGACTACAGATTCTATCTCACTTCTAGTATCTGTCTGTTGAAATTATGTATTTCTTCTTGATTCCATTTTGGTGGGCTGTATGTTTCTAGAAAGTTGTCCAGTTTTTCTCGGTTGTCAAATTTGTTAGCATATAGTTGTTCATAGTATTCCCTTGGGGTTTTTTGTATTTCTGTGGTATTGGTTGTTATATCTCCTTTTGCCTTTCTTTATTTTGTTCCTTTGGGTTCTCTCTCTTTTCATCTTGGTGAGCCTGGCCAGAGGTTTGTCAATCTTGTTTACCGTTTCGTAGAACCAGTTCTTGGTTTTATTGGCGTTTTCTGTTATTTTAATCTCTATTTTATTTATTTTCTCTCTCATCTTTATTATTCCTTCCTTTTGCTGACTTTAGGTTTTCTTTGTTCTTCTTTTTCTAATTTTTTTAAGTGGTAGGTTAGGTTTTTCATTTGACATTTTTCCCCCTTTTTTTTTTTGTTTTGTTTTGTTGTGAGGAAGGCCTGTATGGCTATGAACTTCCCTCTAAGAACTGCGTTTGCTGTGGCCCATAGATTTTATTTTTATTTATTTATTTATGTTGCGGTACGCGGGCCTCCCACTGTTGTGGCCTCTCCCGTTGCGGAGCACAGGCTCCGGACGCGCAGGCTCAGCGGCCATGGCTCACGGGCCCAGCCGCTCTGCGGCGTGTGGGATCTTCCCGGACTGGGGCACGAACCCGCGTCCTCTGCATCGGCAGGCGGACTCTCAACCGCTGCGCCACCAAGGAAGCCCTGTCCCGTAGATTTTTTATCGTTCTGTTCTCATTGTCATTTGTCTCGATGTGTTTTTTAATTTCATCTTTGATTTCATCATTGATCCATTGCTTTTTTAGTAGCATGTTGTTTAGTCTCCATGTAATCGTTTTTTTTTCATTTCTTTTTCTGTGGTCGATATCTAGTTTCGTGCCATTGTAGTCAGAAAAGATGCTTGAGATGATCTCTGTACTCTTAAATTTGTGGAGGGTTTTTTTGTGCCCTAGTATGTGGTCAATCCTAGAGAATGTTCCACGTGCACTTGCGAAGAATGTGTATTCTGGTTTTCTTTTTGTTTTGTTTTGGATGTAGTGTTCTGAAACTATTAGTTAAGTCTAACTGTTCTATTGTGTTGTTTAGTATCTCTGTTACCTTACTGATTTTTTTTTTTTGTCTCCAAGATCCGTCCATTGATGTGAGTGGGATGCTGAAGTCTCCTACTGTTACTGTATTCTTGTCAGTTTCTCCCTTTATGTCTGTCAGTATTTGTTTTATGTGTTTGGGTCCTCCTGTATTAGGTGCATATATGTTGATGTCTGTAAAAATCCTCTTCTTGTATTGATCCTTTTATCATTGTATAGTGTCCTCCTTTATCTTTCTTTATGGCCTTTGTTTCAAAGTCTGTTTTGTCTGATGTGAGTATTGCGGCCCCTGCTTTCTTGTCATTTCCGTTTGAATGAAATACCTTTTTCCATCCCCTCACTTTCAATCTATGTGTGTCCTTTGCCCTAAAGTGGGTCTCTTGTAGTCAGCCTATTGTAGGCTCTTGTTTCCTTTTTAATCCAATCTGCCACTATGTGGCTTTTGATTGGAGCATTCAGTCTGTTTACACATAAGATGATTATTGATAGGTACGTATTTATTGCAGTTTTAAGCCTTGTTTTCCCATTGACTTTATATTTCTTTGTCTATTTGTTTTTGTTTTTCCTTGTGTGCTTTGATGATTTTCTTTTGTATTATGCTTACGTTCTCTCGTTTTTGTTTTTTGTGAATCTGTTGTCTGTTTTTGATTTGTGGTGACCCTGCTCTCAAGTGTGTTAACCCCGTTCCGTATCTACTTGCCTTAGACTGGTAGCCACATAGGCTGAAACGCATTCTAGGAAATGAAAAAATAATCTACATTTTCTAAATCTCTTCCCCTACATTTTAAGATTTTGATGTCCTCTTTGCCATCTTTATATTCATTCTTTTGCTGTTCATTGTGGTTATCGTCATTTCACAGAAATTTCTTGATTCTTTCTTAATCTGCGTACTGGCTTATTTAGTTGATTTGCTTTTTCCGCTTTCCTATTTAGAGAAGACCTTTCAATGTTTCCTTTAGGATAGGTTTAGGGTTGCTGTATTCTTTTAGTTTTCACTTGTCTGAGAAATTCTTAATGTCTCCTTGTGTTCTAAATGATAATTTTGCTGGGTAGAGTATCCTAGGTTGCAGATTTTTCCCTTTCAGGACTTTGAATCAATCCCTCGCCACTCCCTTCTGGCTTCCAGTGTTTGTGTAGAGAAGTCAGCTGATAGCTTTATGGGGGTTCCCTTGTAAGTAACTGCTTGTTTTTCTCTTGCTGCTGTTAGCATCTTCTCTTTATCTTTAACTTTTACCATTTTTATTATAGTATGTCTTGCTATAGGTCTCTTTGGGTTTACGTTGTTTGGGACGCTCTGTGCTTCCTGCACCTGGATATCTGTTTACTTCTTGAGGTTTGAGAAGTTTTCAGCCATAGTTTCTTCAGGTACACTTTCGATCCCCTTTTCTCTTTCTTCCACTTCTGGAATCCCTATTATGCATAGATTGGCACGCTTTATATTGTCCCATAGTTCTCTTATATTGGTTTCATTTTTTTTTTTTCATTTTGCTTTCTGCCTGCTGTCCTGATTGGGTGATTTCCATTTTTCTATCTTCCAGATCACTTATTCGTTCTTCTGCATTATTTGTTTTGTTGTGGCCATGCTGCACAGCTTACGGGATCTTAGTTTCCTGACCAGGGATTGACCCTGCACCCTCGGCAGTGAAAGCGCAGAGTCCTAACCACTGGACCAGCAGGGAATTGCCTGTTCTTTTGCATTATTCATTCTACTGTTCATTGCCTTTAGTTCAGTTTTCGTCTCGGCAAATGAGTTTTCTGATTTTTCTTGGTTCCTCTTTATAGTTTCTAGTTCCTTTTTACAGTACTCTGCATTTTTGTCTATATCCTTTCTGAATTCCTTCAGTATTTTCCTTATCTCCTTTTTGAAATTGGTGTCTGTTAATCTGAAGAGATCTGTTTCATTGTTCTTTTAGGGGAATTTTCTTGGTCTTTTAAGTGGGAACGGTTCCTCTGCTTCTTCATTTTACTTACATTTCTCTCATTCTGTGAGTTTAGGAGAATCAGTTATCTACTGTGGTCTTAGAGGGCTATTTATATGTGGCATCATCCCTGTGTAGCGTCTGTGGGTTTAATATTTTTTTGGCATGAGAGCCGTTTTTAGTATGGATGCCTGTCGCCTCTTCCCTCAGTGTGTGCTGGTCATTATCCCCTTGATCGAGGGGGTGTGCAGATGCGGCAGCTGCTGCCCAGTCCTGGCGTTCTCGCCAGCAGTGGGGCCTCGTGCACCCCTGGAGCACACAGTGGGAGCAGAGGCAGCTTGCAACTGCTCCTGAGGCCTGGGAAGGCAGCTGTGGTGGCTTGCGACCACTCCTGGAGTCTGGGAGGGCAGTGGTGGTGGCCGCTGGAGACTGCTCGTGTAGGTGGTGCCCTGCTGCCTTAGAGCATGCACAGCAAAGAAGGCTGCAGTGGTGGGTCCCACCCCTCCCCTCGCTCACCCCTCCCCTCGCTCACCCCTCAAACAGGGGCGCCTGGCTTCCTCTGCATACACCCTCAGGTGTGGTTGCATCAGACTTCAGCTCCTTCAGGCTGTTGCAACGTAGCCCACCCCAGTCCTCTCCCTGGGTCTGATCTCCGAAGCGTGAGCTTCAGCACCCAGCCCCGGCCCACGCTGGCGGACGCACATCTCAGGCTGGGGAGTACAGGCTGGTGGCACAGACCTTTTGTGCAGGTCTCTCTCCATCCTAGCTGCTGCAGACTGGTTGCTGCGTTCTCCTCCGAAGCCCTCTGTCTGTCCCGGCTGATCTCCACACCGGTGAAGGGACTTCCTGGGGTGCAGGAACCTGGCCTCTTTCACAGCTCCCTCCCAGGGTGCAGGTCCTGTCCCAATTCCTTTCTCACTTTCTTTCTTTTTTTTTTCTTTTTTCTTTTGTCCTACCTGGTTGCATGGAGATTTTCTTGCTCTTTCAGATGTCTGAGGTCTTCTGCTAGCATTCCGTAGATATTCTGTGAGAATCGTTACACGTGTAGATATATTTTTGATGTATTTGTGGGAGGAGGTGAACTTCACGTCCTTGCTATTCCACCATCTTGCTTGCTCCCTCCACGAAGTGTTTAATGTGTCAGTTTGCCCACATTACTTCGATTTTTCAGAAAAGAACTTCTCAGTATGTTTTAATTTGATTCTCCACCTTTTCCCTTCCTGTCTCACACTGCCTGTCTGTTTGTAACCCGTAGCTCTGGAGCACGAAGTGTACCGCAACACGAAGCAGTCTTTGTTAACTCCCTCTTTCAGTGGGTTAATGAGTGGCAAGGAGGGACCTCGTGATGGTGACATAAGCGGGGATTTCTTGAAAAATCCTCTGAGACAAGAGGAACTGATGGCCGGCCCAGTTATACCACAGATCCCCAGTGACCCAAATGCCAGCACGGAGAGTGGTTCCCCCGATTCCGACCTTGAGTTTGTAGCCAATACCACGTCAAGGGTGAGAGAGCTGGAGCAAGAGGCCGAGCGCTTGGAAAAAGCTTTCCAAAACTACCATCGAAGGGTCAATCAGTGCCCCGCCAGGAGCCCATCGGCAACCAGGAGCCTGCCCGCCCTGCACCTCCTGAGAGCTCTCAAGAACGTCCCTGCAGGTGCTCCTGAGAGGTGCGTCTTTGCAGAGGACAGAGCTGCCTCTCAGCAGCCTCTGTTGAATGCACATAGAGGGGACGAGAATGAGGTATCTGAGGTGCCCGCCAGCACAGCCTCAAGGTCACAGGAGGACACGGCCGCCAGACGCCTCTCCTCCACTCCCCTCCCCAAAGCACAGAGAAGCCTTGATCGTGAGATGTACCTGGAAGGTAAGCTACTGCCACAGGGGTTGCGGGATGCTCTGGATGCGGGTGGGTTGGTCCTCATCGGCCCAGGATGAGGACCGCAGGAGCGCAGCCAGGACAGCAGCAGGTCGTGGCAGCCCGGGCCCAGGAGAGCCCTGCCTTTGAACCGTGGGCTCCTGGGGAACCACGGCATCTTCCCCGAGTCACAGCTGGTGTGGGAGGCCATGGGATAGAGCATCAAGTGCCAGCGTATTGCTTGGTACAGAAAGGTGTTCAGAGACGGATGGTGGCTTTTCCTTGGCTGCCAGTTAGTTTCATGTGTTTTCTTGTTACCGCTGCAGTTTCATTCAGGTGCCTGAATTGTCAGTTCTGTGGATCATTTACACATACTCCCCTGTTTGCAAGGATGATAGAATTCATTTTCAAAGTAATAGAACTCTTTAGAAACCACACTGCTGTCTTCTCCATACAACCTGTAACATGCTCACCCTGGTTCCTCCTGCCTTGTAGGTCTGGGCCAGTCCCCGGCCGCTGTCCCCTGTCGCGACAGAACGCTGCAGCCTTCACCTGCCGAGTCCGGGCACAGCCTTTCCGTGCACTCGCTCTCCAGCCCTGCGGAGCATAAGGCCGGGTATGTACCGCCTTCTGCCCAGGCTCTGCCAAGGCTGGTTGCTGCGTACGATCTCGGTCATGGCGTGTGTGGGTCTTTTAGGTGATATTAAAGACTATGTGGCAGTATAGAATTTGCAGTCAGATTGTGAGCTGTGTGATCTTTGGGAATCATCTGAATTACCTGGGGGAGAAAAGACTCCTTCTAGCAAATGAGTAAGTTTTAGTCGTTTGCCAAACTTGATGTATAGAATATGTACCGTGGTATCAATAAGCATGTGCATAGTTCCATGGGTAGACTTGGTTTATAAAGATGAAACAGATGTACAGACTCTGCAAAAGCAAATAAATTCAGTGTAAACTTAGACTAGTTTCTCATACATCATTAAAAAGTCACAGATATTTAGGTATTGAAATATAAGCAAGTAAGGTTCCACTTTGTAAATCATTGAAATAAATTCGAAAGCGGTAGCGGGTCCTAGGATATGATGGCTGAAGCAGGAGGCGGTGGGGGTGTTGAGAAGCTCGGGGGAGGGAGGGGCAGGCCGGGATTCGAGTCACGTGGGGGACTCCTGCCTGCGCCCAGTCCCCGTGGCAGGAGATTCTGACTCCTTCGTTCTGGGCTCAGGCCTAGGCATCTATGTGTTGATGCAGTTCTGCTGTACAGAGTTGGAAACTGCCACATGTGCCTGTCCTGGTCCTCAAGTATGTAATATTTTTTATGTCACTCCTTCTGTGCTAAAGCCAAGAGGGGAGGCAGGACACACATGGGCCGAGGTAGGGCACTGTGGTGTGTTGCATCTTCATGCTGGCTCATGCTGAAGGTGTGCACAGCTTTTCCAAAACTTGTCTTCAAAAATTTTTTGTAGTTCTTTAAAAAAAAAAAAAAAAAAAAAAAAATTCCTCCTAGGAACAGCCTTGAGAGTGCAACGTTATTCTTTGTTAACAGTGGTAGTACCTACCTCACAGCATGAGGTGGTCTGGAGGAGTGACTGAGTTAAAGTATACTATTAACTCTTTGGAATGATGCCTGGTGCGTGGAGAGCGCCCAGTGCACCGTAGCTCTTGTTCTCTATGAGTCCACGAAAAATTAATTTTCTAAAGCATTTTCTCGAGTCACAAAAGGCTTTTTCATCACCCTGTGCTCTTGTGTCTTATATAAGTAAAGCTTCACACTCTTGAATTTTATTCTTCCCATCCAGTCTTTATCAAAGACAAACAGAACTTCAAGAGAAAAGTGAATTTTCAAATCCGGACACGCTAGCTTTTAAGGATCATGAGGAATTTGAACCATCTTTTGAATGTAAGTTTAAATATTAATACTTGTTTTTATAAGTGCAAAAGGTAGAAAGTTTAGCTTTGGCAAAACATACCCATTGTTATAAAAAACAAAGCAGTTACAAATTAAGACATTTTTATTTTGTGATAAAACCACACATACAGATACGGTGCCTCGTTTTTGTATCAGAAAGATTTTCAGGTTCTGAGTTCCATTTATTAAAAATTCCAGGATAACTAATTGCAAAGTCAGAGCTAAGCCCATAAGTGAATCCTTAATTTATGAAGTTTAGGATTGCCTCAGGTTTAAAATAAGTGACGTCTTAAAATTTGCTTTTTTTTCCCCTCTTATGGAATGTGGAAAAGTTATTTTTATTGTTTTGAATTATACTGATTCCATCAATTGCCTCAGACCGAGAAAACCCTTTCTTAGTTAGAGAGTGGAGGTAAAAGAGTATTAGCTTAAGGGTCTGGAAACTGGTGTCCTGACTTTGGCCCTGCCTTATACTGAAGCAGGAGGCTCCGAGGTAGAACAGTCTTAAAATGAGGATGTAGAGTCAACCAGCTCTGAGGTTCTTTCCGGCTTGGCAAGTCTTGGGTTTTTTTTGGTTATAGAAGCTTTATTTATGATAGCCAGAAACTTGAAACAACCCAGGTATCCTTCAATTAGTGAAGGGTTACACAGATGATGGCAAATCTATACCGTGAACTACCACTCAGCAATTATGTGAAACAGACTATTGATACATGCAACAGTTTGCATGGATCTCCACGGAATTAGCTTAGTGAGAAAAAACAATCCCAAGATTACATACTATAATAGCTAGTTTATATAACATTCTTTTTTTAATTGAAGTGCAGTTGATGTACAATATTATAGAAGTTACTATGTACAATATAGTGGCTCAGAATTTTTAGAGGTTATACTCCGTTTATAGTTATTCTGGAGTATTGGCTGTATTCCCTGTGTTGTATTGGGAAGTCTTTTTTTTTTTCCTTGGAGTATAGTTGATTTACAATGTGGAGCTAAGGTCTGCTGTACAGCACAGTGACTCAGTTATGTGCATGTATACATTTTTGTATATTCTTTTCCATTATGGTTTATCCCAGGAGATTGGATATAGTTTCCTGTGCATATAGTAGGACCTTGTTGTTTATTCATTCTCAACGTAATAGTTTTCATCTACTAACCCAAGACTCCTAGTCCATCCCTCTGCCCCCCCCTTTCCCCTTGGCAACCACTAGTCTGTTCTCTATGTCTGTGAGTCTTTTTCTGTTTCGTAGATAGGTTCCTTTGTGCCATATTTTAGATTCCCCATTCAAGTGATATCATATGGACCTTGTCTTTCTCTTTCTGACGTACTTGTTATGCTAATCTCTAGGTCCACCTATGTTCCTGCAGATGGCATTATTTTGTTCTTTTTTATGGCTGAGTGGTATTCCATTGTATACATGCACCACATCTTTCTCCATTCATCTGGCGATGGACATTTAGGTTGTTTCCTTGTCTTGGCTATTGTGAATAGTGCTGCTGTGAACATAGGGGTGCATATATCTTTCTGGATCGAGTTTCGTCTGGGTATATGCCCAGGAGTGGGATTGCTGGACCATATGGTAATTCTGTTTTTAGTTTTCTAAGGAACTGCTATACTGTTTGCCATAGTGACTGCAACAACGTACATTCCCACCAACAGTGTAGGAGAGTTCTCTTTTCTCCACACCATCTCCAGCATTTACTATTTGTAGACTTTTTAACAATGGCCATTCTGAGTGGTGTGAGATGGTACCTCATTGTAGTTTTGATTTGCATTTCTCTGATAATTAGTGATGTTGAGCATCTTTTCTATTTTTTTTTTAATTATCCCAATATGTGATTCATTAATATTTAACTTATAATCTACAAAATACTTTGATTTACATATTATTGGGTCTACCTGATCCTAACCGTACTCTACTAAAATATGCTCTCAACGAAATAGAGTGTTAAGACGCAGTCAGATAATGATATATCACGCCTCTGCTCAAAACCCTATACTGGCTTCTCAAGTATCCCACTCAGATTAAAAGTCCAGGTCCTTACGCTGAGGTTAACAGTTCTCTCTGTGCTATTCACTCTCCCCGCAAATCTTCCCTTTTTGCCTATAAAGGGGTCTCAAATTATCACCATTAGTATTACCCACTCAGTTCAGGGCCATTAAAACCAATTAAGTCATGGGACTTCCCTGGCGG
>RJWK010012235.1:0-40721 GCA_004363435.1 Platanista minor
TGGAGTTATTTGTAGTGAGGTGGATGGACCTAGAGTCTGTCATACAGAGTGAAGTAAGTCAGAAAGAGAAAGACAAATACCATATGCTAACACATATATATGGAATCTAAGAAAAAAAGAAATGTCGTGAAGAACCTAGGGGCAAGACGGGAATAAAGACACAGACCTACTAGAGAATGGACTTGAGGATATGGGGAGGAGGAGGGGTAAGCTGTGATAAAGTGAGAGAGTGGCATGGACATATGTACACTACCAAACATAAAATAGATAGCTAGTGGGAAGCAGCCGCATAGCACAGGGAGATCAGCTCGGTGCTTTGTGATCACCTGGATGGGTGGGATAGGGAGTGTGGGAGGGAGGGAGACACAAGAGGGAGGATATATGGGAACATATGTATATGTATATTGATTCACTTTGTTATAAAGCAGAAACTAACACCATTGTAAAGCAATTATACTCCAATAAAGATGTAAAAAAAATTAAAAATTTATAAAAAAATAAATTAAATGGTTAAGAAACACTGACCTTGCACTGTAAACACTTTGAGGTCAGGGATAATAATCTCCAAATAGCTCTTATCACACTGCAAGCTAATCATTCATTTCTTTGTCTTTCCCATTAAACCACAAGCCTATTAAGGGAATGGATTTTATGGTTTCCTCAAACACAGGGTGATCCCTTTGAAGGACTGAAGAGAATGGATTTGTCCCCCTTACTAGAGGAAAATGTTAGCAGCTTGGGAAAATGAACACTCAGACATTCAAATCTTAAAAGATTTCTTCCTTATTTTATGGATTCTATGACACTTATGTTTTCAGGTTTCATCATCCCTGAAATTGAGTAGCACCTCTCAATCCTTGCCATCTGAGCAGCAGTTATGACTAGTCATCCCTGCGTGTGTCATTGCACTTAGTCATAGATGTTCATGCTGCCACCCCAGTTGAAGTATATTTAAGGTGACCACGGAATTTGATCCTCAAAAATGAGACTCTTTTGAGAATGAAAGGGGACAGTAACCATACAGGATGCTATGACAAGAGTAATCGGTGCCTGTCCCAGGCAAACGTGGACAGAAGGTCACCCTAGTGATACATCTAGTTAGTATGTGTATGCTGGATATAAATGTCATTCAAAATGTCTTCAAACAGACTATACTGTGATAAGCATTAAAGTTTAAAATATCATGTCCACAAAAGGCACAGAAACAGCAGTGGAATGTAAATTTGATATTAGTAAAACAAGTATTCATTTTTGGAGAAATAACCACAATTCCAGGTTTTTCTTACAATGTAAAACCCAGTGTCCATGAGACCCAAGTAAAGTAGATACTTAAAGTCCATAGAGGCGCGTTACTTTTTTTGGTAGAAAATATGCAAAAGTATCTGACTTGAAGCTGTTTGTTAGGGTGGTTTATGAAGTCCCCTCAGCTCCTCCCAGCAGTGTGTTTGGGCCAAGCTTCAGGCACAGCTCTGACCAGAAAGCACGAATACCCCTGCGGGCTTACATGCTCTTGTACCTAAAATACATGAAATAAAATCACTATTTAAATATAATCTAGGGACTTCCCTCGTGGTACAATGGTTAAGACTCTGCCTGCCAATGCAGGGGACAAGGCTTCAAACCCTGGTCTGGGAAGATCCCACATGCCACGGAGCAACTAAGCCCATGTGCCACAACTACTAAGCCTGAGCTCTAGAGCCCACAAGCCACAACTACTGAAGCCCACGTGCCTCAACGACTGAAGCACAAGCACCTAGAGCCTGTACCCCCACAGGAGAAGACACTGCAGTGAGAAGCCCATGCACCACAACTAGAGAAACCCCGCGCACAGTAAGAAAGACACAATGCAGCCAAAAAAGTTTTTAAAATTTTTTTAAATAAATAAAATCTACTGAGTCTCCCTCTTGACTTGTATAATCAAAATCTCCACTTCAACTGTCACATTCAGGAACCTCGGTATATAGGAATTTTATGATTGTAAAATTCTGTCATTTTTGCTAATCAGGATCATGGTTGGGAAGAGGGTTTATTTCCATCCTTTCATCACTCCTTCCTCCCCCTCAGACACAATGGTTGAGGGACTCAGAGGTGGCCTATTTCACCAAAGAAAAAGGTTTGAGAGTCGGGGGTGGGAGGGGCAGGCTTCACCTTCAGCTCCACCAGACCAGCTCACTCTGCATTTCCCCCAATACCTAAACTCCCCTCGCTAAAGGATTCTGGAAACAGGCTCAGGGAATCGACTGATTTCTGTAAATCTCAGCGTCCAAGATCCTCTTCAGCCCCTATACACTGCTCAGCAAATAAACCCATCCACCTCCCTGTCCTAAAGAGATTTTGTAGCAATCTCACTGCTTCCTGGAGGATCAAGTGTAGTCACAGAATGGTGTCACCTAAGAAATAAATAACTGCATCCTCAAAGTCTTCCTTAGGCCCTCTCATTCCTCCTCTCCTATGGCTAGGTCAACCTCCCCTGGAGCATGTCTGGCTGCAAAGTAATACCTAGGGTGGGGTCTCAAGACCCCTCAAGTCTGTAATTCCATTGTGCCTGCTCTACCAAACAAACCAACAAGGCCAATTTCATCATTTTCAGGGGTGGTGATCCACTCTGAACTGGCAGGTCTAGGACTACATTTTCTCCCATGCAAACTGAAGAATATATGTCACTGATCTCCCATGTCCCTTCCAACAGACACAACCTATCATCCACATTTTATTTCCCAGATGACTTTCCTTACACCCAGTGCCAAAGTATTTGCAAAACAGTCGTTTTCAGATTTGAAGGAAAGCTTGTGGCCTGAAACTGGCTGCATGTAGTAGGATTGGATGATAAGTCGCCAGCTCACCACCGCAAACCCCAGGCAGGTCCCTCCAAATGACAATTTCGCTGGCTTAGAGTGGCTGTGTTAGCACCTTCCCTTCCCTCTCTGTGCCTCAGATCTTTTCTCCAGCCATCCTTACCCTCACATGGCAAACTGGTGGCCAAGCCCACTCTCTTCTCAGTCCTCATCAGGACCACTGTGCCCTCACACGCACAGTGAAGTGTGAAGCTGCAAGGCAGACCCAGAAACTAGTCTGTGACTCAGAGCAGACACAGCCACCCACTCAGAGATGCCTGAGCCACCCTAATCTTCATACCTGTCCAAGCATAGAGAAGAAAGTAACTTCGGTCTTCATGTGAGAATCCCACTGGGCCCACTGGGCACAGGCTTGTTCAAGCCCAAAAGAAAAAAACAAAAACAAAAACTGTTTCTCCTTTCTCTACTCACAACACTTCTGACACCAAATGCGTGGGTTTTCACACATCAAACAGTTCTCCAACTTTCAGCAGATGCCGACGGGGTGTCCTAGAATTTCACTCAGGTTTGACCCTAACTGCCTTGAGTTTAGTGCAGCCCTCACAGGGTAAGGGCTCAATCTCAGAAGACTTCCCCCACTTCAGAGGTCAGTCACAAGTCCCAGGTTGTCACCTGTGCTTCTGACCAACAGGCAATAAATCAAGATTTCCCATGACCCTTCCTCAGGTTCAATAATTTGCTAGAATGGCCCATAGAACCCAGGGAAACAGTTTACCTACTATCACATATTTATTATAAAGGATGCAGCTCAGGAACAAATGGAAGAGATGCACAGGGCAAGGGGTGGGAAGCTTCCACACCTTCTCCGGGGTGCCGCCCTCCCAGAGGGCAGCACCTCACCAACCCTTGGGCTCTTTGGACCCTGCCATTTAGGGATTTTCATGGAAGCTCCATCATGTAGGCCTGATAAAACTCCAGTTCCTCTCCCTTCCCTGGAGGATGAGGAGTAGGGCTGAAAGTTCCAAGCTTTTAGTCATGGCTTGGTCTTTCTGGTGACCAGCACCCATTCTGAAGTTATCCAAGAGCCCATCAAGTGTCACCTCCTTAAAACAAGAGACACACCTATCAACCAGGAAATTCTAAGGGATTCAGGAACTCTGTGCCAGGAACCAGGGTCAAAGGCCAAATATTAGAAAAAAAGATGCTCCTAGCACCCCTAACGCTCAGGAAATTACAAGGAGTTTAGAAGCTCTGTGTCGAGAATCAACAGCAGAGTCTGAATATATATTTACTATGTCCTAATGCCTGTTCTTTTCTCCATTTAAGAGGGAGCTCACATGTTACTAGCACACTTCACTTCTGCCTCCTCGCAGAATCCTCTCCCTTCTGCTCCTGCCCCTGTAGTACCGGTGTCCCTGGGCCCCTGTGCACTGTGCAGTGAAGCCCAAACCACCAGGCGGCCTTAACTGCTCCCTTCAATGCCCCCTCATAAAGAGGCCTTGGAAACAGGAAAGGTTTGGAACAAAGGCAGGGTGGAATAAACAGAGGGTACCGTGCTTCCCACCTTGGCAGACCTGCTCTGGGCTTCCTCTCACCTGCCCTCCGCAACCTCACCTCCACTTGACTGCCTTACAGCAAGTTTGTGAGTGAAGCCCCTGCCAAGTCTTCAGGAGCTACCCAACACGTGCAGCAGGCTCTGGAAAGGATAGGGAAGCTGATACAGAAATGTTGTAGTTGGGAGCATCTGACGGGTGTTCCCCAGAAAGATAAAGGAAGAAAATACTAGTGGTGCCTGCGTTATGTAGGTTTGTGTTTATCTTATGTAAACTTACACTCATTTTCCCCTCACTCTTAACAGGCTGCTCCACACCATCATCAGACCTTACTTGACCCAACAACCTGCCTGACTGTGCATATGCCATGTTCCTGAACCCACCAGCAACAGAAGCGAACACAGGAAAAATCTCTCACCAACCCACATCCTTCCAGCAACAACCATCCACTCACATATGCCGAAGACTTGGTTCCTTGCTTGGGATAAGAAAACAGCCTTTCTGGATTTCTTTTTAAATGTGTTTAATTCCATGTAAACAATTCTAAAGTTCTATGCAAATGCAGCAAGTGTACTAGAGGGTATTTTTGAAGCCCATGCCCATACCTATTGCAAATCAATTTCTCAGCTTCAACGCATTTCAGCTCTTCCCATGACGTCTAGTCTCTGAAATGCTTCTGCAGGGTACTAGACGTCTCTACATTAAACTTCTTCTAGAAAATCATCGTGTCTTTGAGTTTGGGATGCAGGATCAGCCTACAGGGAGATGGTTATAAACTCTTCAGTTTTGTGGAAAGAGAAAGGTTATACTTGTGATAACGTTTCTCTACCATGAAAAATAATGGAATTCCCTCTGCTATGTTTTATCTTATTGCTGCTCATATCCAGAAACTTTCATCTCTGATAGATTCTGTAGCAGGGTTCAGCATGGCAGGCACTCACTGGAGACCTACTAGGTACACAGCACCATCAACACAGTTAAACAGTGGAGGGAACACAGAGCAGAAGAGAGAGACAGTCTGGATGGGGATGGAGGATGACTATGCAAGCCACTGACCAGAATGGAAAGCAGCATGAAATCATTGCCATTACAGAGACTCAAGCAAGAAGCACCATGAAATGGGCCATTGAACCCATCTTGGTGAGTATACAAGCAAACTGCCTGGAGAAAGTAATTTGGGCTGAATCTTGAAAATCACTGAGTTATCAGTTATAGCTAGAGCAGGGTCCTCAAACTTCAGTATTTATTAAGAATCAAAATGGGGGGGCAGTGAATCTTGTGTATTATGCACATTATCTGGCATGACGGCCTGATATTCTGATTCAGTAAATCTAAGATAGACTGCATTTATTAAGTGTTGCAGGTAATTCTGAGGCAGGTGGTCAAGGACCACACTGTGCACTGGGATTGAGGCTGTGTGGAGGGAAGAAATAGTAAACAAGAGGAAAGGTAGGATGGGCCCAGATCATAGAAGACGTCGAGTGACAGGCTAAGGAAGTTGAGTTTTATTCCACCAGCAATGGGGCTGTAACTGTGTTTGTAAATGTTTCCTTTCTGCTTGAAAGCTTTATAATGTTCCAGCTCCTTTAAAACTACAGTGTTGAGAAAAATCTACATTCTTGGAGAATTTACTGTCACTTAAAAATTTTATATTTTATTTTAATATAGAGCTACTGGTTCAAAGATTAAGCAAGAATGCACTCCTGCTTGAAAAAAGCACGCAAATCACCAGCTCTAGGACGAGTGTGGTTATGCTCTTCCTCTTTCTTTGCTTAAAGGAGGAAAGAAAACAAGTACGAGAAACTGGGAAATTGAGACAAATTTTCTCATTTTAGTTTTCTTTTAGAAATGTGGAGACCACAAAAGGTGTATTTTATCAGTAAGAGAAACAGACACAAAGTTCTCAAATTAACTGTGCGTTAGAACACTCTAGAAACTCATTTAAACTACCGATGTTCTTCCAGAGGAGAGTTATCACACTGTTTGGTCTCAGAACACCTTTATTCTCTTATACATTATTGAGGACACCAAACAGCTGTTTTATAGGGCTTATATCGACATATATTTATCACACTGTAAATTAAAACTAATAGTATTTAAAATATTTATTATTCATTTAAAATAACAGTAATAATCCATAACATGTCAACATAAATAACTTTTCAAAAAAAAATAGCTATGCTTTCCAAACCCAAACAAATTTATTGAAAAGGGTGGCACTGTTTTACAATTCTATGAATTGCCTGTCTGGCTTCAAAAAAAAAATAGCCAGATTCTCATGTCTGCTTCTCCATTCAATCTGCTACGATATCACAGGTCATGTAGCCTCTAGAAAACTCCTCTGGACATTCATGAGAAAATGAAAGAGTAAATAGCAAATACCTTATTAGTTTTATTATGAAATCAGTTTGAACTATGCAGATCTCTTGAACCATTCTCTGGGACCTATAAGGATCTCCAGAACACACTTTGAACAGAACACAACCACTGTCGTCTGGATTCCATTTGTCTGAAATGGGCATGTGATGCAGAGCTGGAGGACCACTAGCTGTTACCCATTTGAAGACCTGAAATACCATGTTATACAAATCCAAAACAACCTGGAAAGTGTCCAGGAACTAACTTTGTTCAAGACTAGGAGACAGGGACTTCCCTGGTGGTGCAGTGGTTAAGAATCCGCCTGCCGAGGAGCTTCAAGATGGCGGAAGAGTAAGACGCAGAGATCACCTTCCTCCCCACAAATACATCAGAAATACATCTACATGTGGAACAACTCCTACAGAACACCTACTGAATGCTGGCAGAAGACCTCAGACCTCCCAAAAAGGAAGAAACTCCCCACGTACCTGGGTAGGGCAAAAGAAAAAAGAATAAACAGAGACAAAAGAATAGAAACAGGACCTGCAACTGTGGGAGGGAGCTGTGAAGGAGGAAAGAAAGGTTTCCACACACTAGGAAGCCCCTTCGCAGGCGGAAACTGAAGGTGGTAGAGGGGGAAAGCTTCGGAGCCACGGAGGAGAGCGCAGCAACAAGGGTGCGGAGGGCAAAGCAGAGAGATTCTTGCACGGAGGGCAAAGTGGAGAGATTCCCGCACGGAGTATCGGTGCTGACCAGCACTCACCAGCCCGAGAGGCTTGTCTGCTCACCCGCCGGGGCAGGCGGGGCTGGGAGCTGAGGCTTGGGCTTCAGAGGTCGGATCCCAGGGAGAGGACTGGGGTTGGGTGCATGAACACAGCATGAAGGGGCTAGTGCACCACAGCTACCCGGGAGGGAGTCCGGGAAAAAGTCTGGAGCTGCCAGAGGCAAGAGACTTTTTAGGGCCTCTCTTTGTTCCCTGGTGAGCAAGGAGAGGGGATTCAGAGCACTGCTTAAAGGAGCTCCAGAGACGAGCACGAGCCGCAGCTATGAGCGCAGACCCCAGAGATGGGCATGAGACTCTAAGGCTGCTGCTGCAGCAACCAAGAAGCCTGTGTGTGAGCACAAGTCGCTATCCCCACCTCCCCTCCAGGGAGCCTGTGCAGCCTGCCACTGCTATGGTCCCGTGATCCAGGGACAACTTCCCCGGGAGAACACAGGCGTGCCTCAGGCTGGTGCAACGTCACGCTGGCCTCTGCTGCTGCAGGCTTGCCCTGCATCCGTACCCCTCCCTCTCCCTGGCCTGAGTGAGCCAGAGCACCCGAATCAGCTGATCCTTTAACCCCATCCTGTCTGAGCAAAGAACAAACGCCCTCAGGTGACCTATACTCAGAGACGGGTCCAAATCCAAAGCTGAACCCCAGGAGCTATGAGAACAAAGAAGAGAAAGGGAAATCCCTCCCAGCAGCCTCAGGAGCAGTGGATTAAATCTCCACAACCAACTTGATGTACCCTGCATCTGTGGAATACCTGAATAGACAACAAATCCTCCCAAACTGAGGTGGTGGACTTTGGGAGCACCAATATATTTTTTTTTTTCCTTTTTCTCTTTTTTGTGAGTGTGTATGTGTATGCTTCTGTCTGTGATTTTGTCTATATAGCTTTGCTTCTACCATTTGTCCCAGGGTTCTGTCTGTCCGTTTCTTTGTTGTTTTGGGGGGGGGGGGTTTAGTATACTTTTTACCACTTGTTATCATTGATGGATTTGTTTTCTGAGTTGGTTGCTCTCTTCTTTCTTTCTTTCTTTTTTTTTATTTGTTACATTTTATTTTTTTTAATTTTTAATAATTATTTTTTTATTTTAATAACTTTATTTTATTTTGTTTTTTCTTTCTTTCTTTTTTTCTCCCGTTTATTCTGAGAAGTGTGGATGACAGGGGCTTGGTGCTCCAGCCAAGCATAAGGCCTGTGCCTCTGAGGTGGGAGAGCCAAGTTCAGGACATTGGACAACCAGAGACCTCCCAGCTCCATGTAATATCAAACAGAGAAAACTCCCAGAGATCTCCATCTCAATGCCAAGACCCCACTCCACTCAACAAGCAGCAAGCTACAGAGCTGGACACTCTATGCCAAACAACTAGCAAGACAGGAACACAACCCCACCCATTAGCAGAGAGGCTGCCTAAAACTATAATAAGGTCACAGACACCCCAAAACACACCACTAGACGTGGTCCTGCCCACCACAAAGACAAGATCCAGCCTCATCCACCAGAACACAGGCACTAGTCCCCTCCACCAGGAAGCCTACAAAACCCACTGAACCAACCTTAGCCACTGGGGGCAGACACCAAAAACAAGGGGAACTATGAATCTGCAGCCTGTGAAAAGCAGACCCCAAACACAGTAAGGTAAGCAAATTGAGACGACAGAGAAACACAGCAGATGAAGGAGCAAAGCAAAAACCCACCAGACCGCAAAAATGAAGAGGAAATAGGCAGTCTACCTGAAAAAGAATTCAGAATAATGATAGTACAGATGATCTAAAATCTTGGAATAGAATGGAGAAAATACAATAAACATTTAACAAGGACCTAGAAGAACTAAAGTGCAAACAAACAATGTTGAACAACACAATAAATGCAATTAAAAATTCTCTACAAGGAATCAATAGCAGAATAACTGAGGCAGAAGAACGAATAAGTGACCTGGAAGATAAAATAGTGGAAATAACTACTGCAGAGCAGAGTGAAGAAAAAAGAATGAGAAGAATTGAGGACAGTCTCAGAGACATCTGGGACAACATTAAATGCACCAACATTCGAATTATATGGGTCTCAGAAGAAGAAGAGGAAAAGAAAGAGACTGAGAAAATGTTTGAAGAGATTATAGTTGAAAACTTCCCTAATATGGGAAAGGAAATAGTTAGTCAAGTCCAGGAAGCACAGAGAGTCCCATACAAGGTAAATCCAAGGAGAAACACGCCAAGACACATATTAATCAAGCTATCAAAAATTAAATACAAAAAAAAATATTAAAAACAGCAAGGGAAAAGCAACAAATAACATACAAGTGAATTCCCATAAGGTTCAGAGATGAACTTTCAGCAGAAACTCTGCAAGCCAGAAGGGAATGGCAGGACATATTTAAAGTGATGAAAGGGAAAAACCTACAACTAAGATTACTCTACCCAGCAATGATCTCATTCAGATTTGACAGAAAAATTAAAACATTTACAGACAAGCAAAAGCTAAGAGAATTTAGCACCACAAAACCAGCTTTACAACAAATGCTAAAGGAACTTCTCTAGGCAGGAAACACAAGAGAAAGAAAAGAACTACAATAACAAACCCAAAACAATTAAGAAAATGGGAATAGGAACATACATATCGATAACTACCTTAAATATAAATGGATTAAATGCTCCAACCAAAAGACATAGACAGACTGAGGGATACAAAAACAAGACCTGTATATATGCTGTCCACAACAGACCCACTTCAGACCTTGGGACACATACAAAGTGAGGGGATGTAAAAGATATTCCATGCAAAAGCAAACCAAAAGAAAGCAGGAGTAGCAATTCTCACATCAGATAAAATTGACTTTAAAATAAAGACTATTATGAGAAACAAAGTAGGACACTACATAATGATCAAAGGATCAATCCAAGAAGAAGATATAATAATTGTAAATATTTATGCACGCAATATAGGAGCACCTCAATACATAAGGCAAATGCTAACAGCTATAAAGGGGAAATCAACAGTAACACAATCATAGTAGGGGACTTCAATGCCCGCTTTCACCAATGGACAGGTCATCCAATATAAAAATAAATAAGGAAACACAAGCTTTAAATGATACATTAAACAAGATGGACTTAATTGATATTTACAGGACATTCCATCCAAAAACAACAGAATACACATTTTTCTCAAGTGCTCATGGAATGTTCTCCAAGATAGATCATATCTTGGGTGACAAAATGAACCTTGGTAAATTTAAGAAAACTGAAATCGTATCAAGTATCTTTTCCGACCACAATGCTATGAGACTAGATATCAATTACAGGAAAAAATGTGTAAAAAGTACAAACACAAGGAGGCTAAACAACACGCTGCTATATAACCAAAAGATCACTGAAGAAATCAAAGAGGAAATCAAAAAATACCTAGAAACAAATGACAATGAAAACACGACCACCCAAAACCTATGGGACTCAGCAAAAGCAGTTCTAAGAGGGAAGTTTATAGCAAAACAATCCTACCTTAAGAAACAGTAAACATCTCAAATAAACAACCTAACCTTACACCTAAAGCAATTAGAGAAAGAACAAAAAAAAAACCAAAGTTAGCAGAGGAAAGAAATCATAAAAATCAGATCAAAAATAAATGAAAAAGAAATGAGGGAAACGATAACAAAGATCAACAAAACTAAAAGCTGGTTCTTTGAGAAGATAAACAAAATTGATAAGCCATTAGCCAGAATCATCAAGAAACAAAGGGAGAAGACTCAAATCAGTAGAATTAGAAATGAAAAATGAGAAGTAACAACTGACACTGCAGAAATACAAAGGATCGTGAGAGATTACTACAAGCAAATATATGCCAATTAAATGAACAACCTGGAAGAAATGGACAAATTCTTAGAAAAGCACAACTTTCCCAGACTGAACCAGGAAGAAATAGAAAATATAAACAGACCAATCACAAGCACTGACATTGAAACTGTGTTCAAAAATCTTCCAACAAACAAAAGCCCAGTAACAGATGGTTTCACAGGCGAATTCTATCAAACATTTAGAGAAGAGTTAACACCTACCCTCTCAAACTCTTCCAAAATAGGGAGGAACACTCCCAAACTCATTTGATGAGGCCACTATCACCCTGATACCAAAATCAGACAAATATGTCACAAAGAAAGAAAACTACAGGCCAATATCACTGATGATCATAGATGCAAAAATCCTCAACAAAATACTAGCAAACAGAATTCAACAGCACATTAAAAGGATCATACACCATGTTCAAGTGGGGTTTATCCCACGAATGCAAGGATTCTTCAGTACACGCAAATCAATCAGTGTGATACACCATATTAACAAATTGAAGGATAAAAACATATGATCATTTCAATAGATGCAGGAAAAGCTTCTGACAAAATTCAACACCTATTTATGATAAAAACCCTCCAGAAAGTAGGCATAGAGGGAACTTACCTCAACATAATAAAGATCATATATGACAAACACACAGCCAACATCGTCCTCAATGGTGAAAAACTGAAACCATTTCCACTAAGATCAGGAACAAGACAAGGTTGCCCACTCTCATCACTAGTATTTAACATTGCTTTGGAAGTTTTCACCACAGCAATAAGAGAAGAAAAAGAAATAAAAGTAATCCAAATCGGAAAAGAAGACATAAAGCTGTCACTCTTTGCAGATGACATGACACTATACATAGAGAATCCTAAAGATGCTACCAGAAAACTGCTAGAGCCAATCAATGAATTTGGTAAAGTAGCAGGATACAAAATTAATGCATTATACACTAATGATGAAAAATCTGAAAGAGAAATTAAGGAAACACTCCCATTTACCATTGCAACAAAAAGAATAAAATACCTAGGAATAAACCTATCTAAGGAGACAAAAGACCTGCATGCAGAAAGCTATAAGACATTGATGAAAGAAATTAAAGATGATACCAACAAATGGAGAGTTATACCATGTTCTTGGATTGGAAGAATCAGCATTGTGAAAATGACTCTACTACCCAAAGCAATCTACAGATTCAATGCAATCCCTATCACACTACCAATGGCATTTTTCACAGAACTGGAACCAAAAATTTCACAGTTTGTATGGAAACACAAAAGACCCCGAATAGCCAAACAATGTGGAGAAAGAAAAACACAGCTGGAGGAATCAGGTGCTCTGACTTCAGACTATACTACAAAGCTACAGTAATCAAGACAGTATGGTACTGGCACAAAAACAGATATATTGATCAATGGAACAGGATAGAAATCCCAGAGATAAACCCATGCACATATGGTCGCCTTATTTTTGATAAAGGAGGCAAGAATATACAATTGAGAAAAGACAGCCCCTTCAATAAGTGGTGCTGAGAAAACTGGACAGCTACGTGTAAAAGAATGACATTAGAACACTCCCTAACACCATACACAAAAATAAATTCAAAATGGATTAAAGACCTAAATGTAAGGCCAGAAACTATAAAACTGTTAGAGGAAAACATAGGCAGAACACTCTATGACATACATCACAGCAAGATCCTTTTTGACCCACCTCCTAGAGAAATGGAAATAAAAACGAAAATAAACAAATGCGACCTCATGAAACTTAAGAGCTTTTACAGAGCAAAGGAAACCCTAAACAAGACAAAAAGACCACCCTTATAATGGGAGAAAATATTTGGTAATGAAGCAACTGACAAAGGATTAATTTTCACAATTTACAAGCAGCTCATGCAGCTAAATATCAAAAAAACAAACAACTCAATCCAAAAATGGGGAGAAGACCTAAATAGACATTTCTCCAGAGAAGATATACAGATTGCCAACAAACACATGAATGAATGCTCAACATCATTAATCATTAGAGAAATGTAAATCAAAACTACAATGATATCACCTCACACCAGTCAGAATGGCCACCATCAAAAAATCTACAAACAGTAAATGCTGGAGAGGGTGGGGAGAAAAGGGAACTCTCTTGCTCTGTTGGTAGGAATACAAATTGATACAGCCACTATGGAGATCAGTTTGCAGGTTCCTTAAAAAACTAAAAATAGAACTACCATACGACCCAGCAATCCCAATACTGGGCATATACCCTGAGAAAACCATAATTCAAAATGAGTCATATACCACAATGTTCATTGCAGCTCTATTTACAATAGCCAGGATATGGAAGCAACCTAAGTGTCCATTGACAGATGAATCGATAAAGAAGATGTGGCACATATATACAATGGAATATTACTCGGCCATAAAAAGAAAGGAAATTGAGTTATTCGTAGTGCAGTGGATGGACCTAGAATGTCACATAGAGTGAAGTAAGTCAGAAAGAGAAAAACACATACCATATGTTAACAGGTATACATGGAATCTAAGGGGGAAAAAAAATGGTCATAAAGAACCTAGGGGCAGGACAGGAATAAAGACTCAGACCTACTAGAGAATGGACTTGAGGATACGGGGAGGGGGAAGGGTAAGCTGGGACAAAGTGAGAGAGTGGCATGGACATATATACACTACTAAATGTAAAACCAATAGCTAGTGGGAAGCAACCGCATAGCACAGGGAGATCTGCTCGGTGCTTTGTGACCACCTAGAGGGGTGGGATAGAGAGGGTGGGAGGGAGGGATACACAAGAGGGAAGGGATATGGGGATATATGTATATGTAGAGCTGATTCATTTTGTTATGAAGCAGAAACTAACACACCATTGTGAACCAATTATACTCCAATAAAGATGTTTAAAAAAAATCTTACTAACAGCAAAAAAAAAAAAAAATGGGGAATAAAGTCAATATTTTGTAATATGTGTAAATGGAGTATAACCTTTAAAAATTGTATTAAAAAAAAAGAATCTGCCTGCCAATGTGGGGGACTAGGGTTCAATCCTTGGTCCAGGAAAATCCCACGTGACACAGAGCAACTAAGCCCGTGCGCCACAACTACTGAAGCCCACGAGCCTAGAGCCCGTGCTCTGCAACAAGAGAAGCCACCGCAATGAGAAGTCTGTGCACCGCAACGAAGAGTATCCCCCACTTGAAGCAACTAGAGAAAGCTCACGCACAGCATCGAAGACCCAACACAACCAAAAATCAATAAATAATTTAAAAGACTGGGAGCACACCATTGTAAAGCAATTATACTCCAATAAAGATGTTTAAAAAATAAAAATAAAAAGCCTGGGAGACAAAACCAAAATTAGGTTAAGCAGCAATAGTGGGTTCAGATAAATGATGGAAATATCAGAAAGTACCTCAAATTTGGTTTCTTTAAATTATGATCTAAAGGAGTTCACACTGTGCATCAAAAAAGACCGTTTTTTAAAAAAATCAGAAAGTTTGTTTTAAAATATAGCTATCTGGGCCTCTACTTCAAAAGATCCTGAATTAGAATTGGCTGGGGGCTGAGCAAAGTTATTTTTAACAAGCTCCACCGGTGATTTTGATGTACTGCCAGGTTTAGGAACCTCTGCTATAGATCATATATTGACGTTTATATATAATAAAAAGGATATCGTATTGTATTAAAGTGACATTCATTTTGATTTTTATCCCTAAATAAAAAACCTTTCTGAATTCTATCTTTATCTGAAAGATAGCCTAGCTTTTAAAAATCGTGTACTCATAATTACAGTATTAACAGCATAGTACCTATATTTCCTACTGGGAAATATGGCTTTTTCATACATACTATTTTTTAAAACCTAACTCTATATTAAAAGGATAGAAAATGCCACTGCTATTCGTAAAGCAAATAATCGATTCGTTGTTTCCATAATAAACTTTCAAGAGAGTTTGTTCCCAATGGAAACTCATTATTACTGGCTAAAAATCCTCTTGGAGAGGAAAAAAGTACCTTCATATATAATCTACATTGAGGATGCAAATTGTAGAGAAACAGACACAAAAATATTTGCATTTAATCAAATCTAAAGCAAGTCATTTCAGAAGCATCATTACCATGTACAGAAGCCTTTCCCATCAGCATCAGGCTGACCTTTCCAGGAGACCAGGCTCCCTTATCAAGCAAAATACATCATTCACCAGAAATCCTACATTGCCATTAAGAAGGAAATTCACCAGAACCTCCAAAATGGAAAGTGGTGAGTCAATATCAATTATTTAAAACTTTTTTAAAACTTTAATAATCCTAATGTTTATTTTTAACATCACAAATGCATAACATAAAGCAAAGGACAAGAAGAAATATCCCTAACTCCAGCTAGAACATATACAGTAAAAGTATAAAAACACAGACCAGAGACCAACAACTTTGAACTCTTGGTAACATTTTCATAATTCTGTTGCATTTAATTATTAATTGTTGGATTTATTTTGCTGTTTCAAGTTCATGGAGATACGTTTTCTGAAAGATCAATTCTATTGAACATTACTTTTATAAAATGAGAAATTGGATATTAAAGCATTCTTTTCCAGTGTAGCCAAATTTTATGTTAAAGGTAACAACTTCTAGTAAGCCCTCAATTATAAAGAAAGTGCAGGAGAAGAATCCACAGTTATATAGAACTTGAAATATCTTTTATTCATGCATCTTGCTTTTAAGATTAAGGATGAAGGACTTTCCACATACACACGGTAAGGAAGGGCTGTTATTTCATGAATTCAGACTATATATAGATTTTTCTCAGTGTGTTCACTCTGAGGATACAAATGTTAGTGTCAACATAGAGTAAACCCCTTTCAGGAACAAATTTTAGACTAAAAAGTTATCATTTTAAATGTTAATGATGATAGAAGAAATATTCTTTAAGCACTTTGTAAAGTAGCTTGAAAGAAAAATTAATATTTTTTAAAACACCACAGCTCCTCAAAGATAAAAAGAGCCATAAGAGCATCTATCTTCTGCAGTATGGAACTGGTTATTGACAGAAGTGCTAAGTTTTTGCATCCAGCTCGGAGGCTTAAAAAGTGGAAGAGGGTGGGTAGCTATTGGGAGGGTCTTGTGGATGCCTATGGTATGGGCAAACCAAACTGCTAGAAAATCCTCAAATGTTAACTAACTTAGCCCCACTTCTTTAAAAGTTTCAGTCTTTATTTCCAGTGTAAAATTTCCTAAGTAGTATATATTAATTAATATATTGAACATTTCAAGATTAATTGCTGAACTTGTAATATCATCTCCCCAGATCAAAAGTGGAACCACAAATGCTGAGCATCTAGTGGGCATAGATCAAGCACCATATTCCTACGTAGGGATCTACCTCCTGTTGGGGAGAGGGTTCTCAGCCTCAGCAAGACAGGCTGAGCTGGGTAGGTGGGGTAAGGAGAGGGTTACCTACAGCCTCAAGGCTGTCACCTGAGCCAGACAGTGGGCCAAAGCACTGTATTTCCACTGGCCAGCAGGACCTCATCCTTGGCACTTCCCTGACGGGAAGAGAAATGGAACAAATGTGGATGCTGTTCACCAATAATCCAGGATGTTTATTCTGCTCTTTCTTAAGTGAGAGTGTGCCTGTATTTCATACCATGAGGGACAATTCAGAGAGACATCATCTATTATCTTAATTTTACCATTGTCTAATGACGTAACTCAAAATATGAAGTGTTTTCTAAAGTTATGGGATTTTTTTACTCTTTTTGTTTGTTTGTTTGTTTTGAACTGTTTCTTTATTCCCTTACCTTATGTAACAAGCACCTGCTCAGAGACTCTAAAGAACTTAAAAACAAGAAAATGTATTACCGAAACTGTCATCAAAAGTAGTAAAATAAGGTGCTTCAAATGTCATAAATATATTTGATATTTTATAACTAAAAACAGTTGAGGAATTGCCTACATTTTAAATAGCCAGTTTCAGAATGTATGAGTTTTATTTGATGGAGAAAAGATGTAATTTTCAGAAACAACATTAAACCAACAGCATCATTAAATCTACTGTGGGCCAAATTCTTCTTCAAAGCGAACAGGAATGTGGAGAGGGCGTGACTGAGACAATTTGCTGCGTGTACACAGTCACGACACGACAGCATGAATTTTTTTCCCAAATTCGGAAGGATAAATGGATTCTTATTAATAAATTTGCTTGTGCTTTCTCTCTGGAAACACATGTCTTTGTTTCCTCAACAACTGATCTGAATGCAAGTTTGTATCTAGGGTATTTGAATAAAACCTCTTAAGCATCTCCTCGTTTATGCAGCTGTGTATTCTTTAAATAGACACAGTGCAGAAGGGGAAATACATTTGGAAGTAGGAATACTAGCAACATTTTTAAACTCTAAATATCACTCCTCTTTAAAAAAGGAGGATAGGGTGGGTTAAGGAACTTTCAGAATTCCCCAAAATAGGAAGAATAATCCAGGTAATAGTTTAAAGAATTTTTACTAGGTTCCATCTCTTAGTTAAAATGTATTTTAATCCACCTTGTATGCTGTGTAAAAATGCATTTGCTTTTTGGTATCTACTCCAGAGCCTGGTTTATCTCCATTGTCCCTGTTTTCTTACCACCCATGCTGGAGCCCCAGAGAAAGGGTTTCTTCCCCACCTCTTATGAAACTGCTCTCTCCCACATTCTAAAGATCTCCAGTTTTCCAAACCCTATGGTATTTCTATGTCTTCATTTTCCTCAAATTCTCTAAGGCACTTTCTTTACCCCACAAGTACTTACTTAGCACCTACTAGGTGCCAGGTACTTGACACCACCTCTTTCTCCATGCCTAATGTCTACAAGGCCTTTCTCCCTCCACCATTATTCCTCTTTCTCTACACTCCCTCTTTCCTTCATTTCCCTGTTGCTACCACTCTGCTGTGTCACATACCTACATCTCTGCCCCCTCCTCCCCACTTCTGCCCTGACCTTCCCTGACCCTTTACTTTCCCTGGGTATCAGAACTATAGCCTTTTCCCAGTGCTTCTACTCCTTTCTGCTACAAAGTCTTCCTTGGAGAACTTTATTTCCATAGCTCTAGGTATCATAGTTTTATAGATGTTTCTCTAGATGTACAGTTCTAACGCTGGTCAAAGTTCTCGTCTATCTATAGGATGATTTCACGTGATTAAGCCACCACAACCTCAAAATCAGCATATTCAAAACTGAACTTTTCTTTCCACATCAAAACCAACCCTCTTCCCTGCTTCCTTGATTTCTCTTCTTAATCATGGTAGTCTTTTTTATTGTGTGTGTGCATGTGAGTGTGTGTTTGTGTTCTTTTGAAAGAGACCTTTAAGATTTATTAAATCTGCCCTTCCCTTGTCATTTCCAATGTTTCTGGTTAGCTTCTCACTGTTTTATCATTTTCCATCCTTTCTGTTTCCTCATCCTCAACCCATCCTAAGATGTGCCCTCAGATTAATCTTCCAAAAAAAATTCCAAATCTTCTTAAATACGATAAAGTCATATTATAGCCCTGGTCAAAAAGATTAGTGGTTTCCATCACGTACAACATAAAGTATAAATTTTTAAAGCCTGGTTTTCAAGACCTTCAACATTTCCATTATTCTCAACCAAAAAAAAAAAAGGATACTTTCATCAAATATTTACTGAAGGCCTACTAAGTGCCAGGCACTGTTCTAGGCATTGGCACTTAAGATGTTTCAGTGAGTAAAAACAAGCAAAGATCCCTACCCTCATGGAACTTATGTTCTAGCAAGGAAGAAACAGACAATAAACAATAAACTTAATAAATAAGAAAATTATATAGGACATTATAACATGACAAGTACTACATAGAAAGAAAAAGTAGAATAGGGTAAAGAGGAATAGAGATGTTTTACGGGAAGGTGTAACTTTACATATGTTCTCATTGAAAAAATGACTTTTGAGCCAAATTTTGAAGGAGACAAGGGCATTTAGTCATGTGGATAACTGGAGGAAGAATATTCCAGAAGAGTGGACAGCCAATGCAAAGTCCTAAGGCAGAAGTGGTGTGGTTGATGCATTTCAGAAACCGGCTGGAGTACAATAGAGTGTTATGAGATGAGATCAGAGGTGTCATGGAACAAGGTTATGTAGGACCATTGTAAGGACCTCGGCTTTTACCCTGAGTTAAATGGGGAGCCATTGTATGGTTTTGAGAAGGGGAGTGAGGCAACTGGACTTTTTTTCCGAAAGAGTCACTTTGGCTGCTGTGTTGAGGTACACTGTGGATGGGGGAAGAGTGGAAGCAAAGAGATCAGTTGGAAGGCTACTGCAGTATCTACGTGAGAGATGACAGTCGATTTTACCTGGATATCAGCAGTGGAGCTGGAAAAAAGTCAGCAGATTCTGGCTCTATTTTATAGGTGCCACCATCAGGAACGCCTAAAGGATGGGTTGTGAAGTATGAGAGAAAAGAGAGGAACTAAGAATGACTTTATAGCTTTGGGACTGGGCAACCAGAAGGATGGAGTTGCCATCGACTAATAGGAAGGTTTCAGAAAAGCAAATATAGAGGGAAGAACAGAGTTCAGATTTGGACATGTGGAGTTTGAAATGTCTACTAGACATCGAAGTGAAGATGGACATCCAAGTCTAAAGTCCAGGACAGGTCTGGTCTAGGGATATCCATCTGAACTTCATCTATATATTGATGGCATTTAAATCCATTAACTCCAATTACCCTCATTCCTTTCCCTTCCTACACATGCCTTGCTCTTTCTGACCTCTGCTTTTGCTCATGCCATGCCTAATGTCTACAAGGCCTTTCTCCCTCCTCCTAACCTATCCACATCTGTCTGAATCCAGACTAAATCCCATCCCTTCCCACAAAATTTTCATCAACAAACCAAAGTATACTCTTTCCCCTCCCTTAATCCTTCACATGTGAATGTCTTATTTCTCTCACTAAAAGATGTCTTTCAGGACATCTGTTATATGTTCTAAACTTATTTTGCATCCCCTGTGGCATATAGCCCCACATTTTGCACTAGAGTCGGTGCCAACTGGTACATAAGACTGATTGATTTATGGCAAAACTTCAGAAGTTTTGATCTGCTTATTTGCCATCTCATGAACTTTATCCATTAGTCACCATGTGGTTATTTGTTAAACTTATTTAGGATAGTTATATTTCCTCTAGGCTTTTTGGCATACACATAAAGCATAAATGGATAATTCAGATTGAAACCACCAACTAAAAAGCCCTTCAGAAAAAGTGAAACCAAGACTGTCTGCAAACACACAAAGGATCAACCTTTGGGACTGGGCGACTGGACCTCTTCAACGTCCACCCCAATCTCCTTCTCAGACCTAAGTCCACACCCACCATCAATCAGCCAGCTAGGAATGCCTAGGTTAGAGTTGCCCCCCACTTCCACAGGAAACTTATAAAGTCCCTACTCTTATGTATATCTTTGGTTCTCAAACTTCAGAGAACATCAGAATCACCTAAAGGGCTTGTTAAAACACAATTGCTGGGCCCACCCCTAAAGTTTCTGATTCAGTACATCTAGAGTAGGACCTGAAAATCTGCATTTTTAACACATTCCTAACCGATGCTATTGTTCCTGGCCCAAGATTCACACTCTGAGGATCACTGGTGTGTATTCTCACTTGGACTTTTCTGTCTGGCTTTGACTCCTGCCTTGTTCTGACCTTTAGGGCCTGAGTCACTCTCCTACTCCAGGCTGCTGGAACGGGCACTAGAGATGTCTTAGTCACTGACCATACCACCGGGCCACCACCCCTCCCCTGCTCTTCTTTATTCCGGGCTCAAAGGTTGAGAGCCAACTTGTGTCCTTGACCCCAATTTCTCTCTCCCTCTTCAAGATCTCCTTTCATCATTTTCTCCCTCTTCCCTAAATCTTCAGTCCCTCCTTCTTCCTGTTCAAATATCCTCAAATATCTCCTATCCACGAATTCATTAAATAGATATAAAAACATAAGCAAACCTCTCCTTGTCCCTGTAATTGTCTCCAATGATCATGCAATCTCTTGCTTCCCTTCCTCATTCAAACTTCAAGAAGAAATAGTCTCCCTCTCTGTCTCCACCTCTGCCCTTGATGTTATCACCTGGCTTCTAGATAATGCTTCCAAATTTGCTCTTGCTAAGACAACAACAACCACTGAATTGAAAGCAGTGTATGCTTTGCTGTCCTTATCTTCCTGAACAATTCTGCTGTATCTCACTCTTTTTCCTTCTTTCTTGAAATCCCTTCCCTTGAATTCTGTGATGCCTCATTCCCCTGTTTTATTCTGATTCTTCTCCAACTATTTCTTCTTCATTAGCGTTCTCTCCTTCTCCTCAGACAACCCTTCAAATGTGGATGTTCCCCAGGCTTCCATCTTTAACCATCTAGTCCAGAGCTTCCCAAACAGTGTGTCAGGAATCAGCATTGTAGGAGTTCCCAGGATATTGATCTCAGCCGTTGAGAGTAGCCTGGTCTATTTATCCCAATATGCCAGATGCATAAGTTTTCCGTGAGTGCCATTGTTATGACTCTACCTTTCAAACATTCCAAGAGAGTTCATTCTCTTTCCTGGTTTCCTTACTGTCAACATTATGATGGCTCTGAAACTTATATACCCAGACCAATCCCATGGTGGAAGCCTGAGAATCAGCCTTGAATCTTCCCTCTCCTTTCCCTCCTACATCTAAATAATTTCCAAATCTCTCCTCTCCTTGCCCTCCTATCAACCCCATCTCAGACCCCACTAGCTCTTGCCTGAATTATCCTAGAATCCTCCTGACTGTTCTCCCTGTGGCTTTGTAATTCTTAAATCTAAATCCACCCTCATACAGCTGCTAGAAAAGTCTGTCTAAGATGCAAATCTAACCACACTACTACCATGCTTGGAAGCCTCCAATGGCTCACTGCACACAGGATGAAGTCCAAACTCCTTCATCTACAAGAAACTTCATGACTGCGCCCTGATCATTTCCTTTCCCCCAGGCCCAGTTTCTCCCTCCTTCTGTTCTTACCTCTAGGACTTTGCCCATGCTGCCCTCTATACCTGGAATGTTCTTACCCATTTACCATTATACACACCGCTTACCTCCTCCTTTATCACACTGCCTTCCCTAACTCCTTCCCCACCCTCAAGAGAAATTGACACACTCTGTATTTTTCTGAGTATTCTACTCAGGCATACTTTTTGTTGTACTTTACACATTTGCATTATAATTATTTTTAAGTATTTCTCTCCTCCCACTAGATGGCATGTTCTTTGGTATTCCCAGCTCTGACACAATGCCTGACACATAAAAACTACTCGATAAATTATCGATCAATAAATGTAGCCTCAGGCTTTTCCCAAAAAATAAGGCCTCACACACAATTCTAAGAGCAACACTTAGATTCCTTTGGAACAAACATTAAGATCATTTAGCTTTAAATTTGAGGCTGATTTGAAAGAGACACTTAAGCCTCTTTAATTAAAAGATATATAGGCCAAATCCTGTCAAAATAAGACCCAAAGGATCAGTCAAATAACTTTGTTTTGCTGAAATCAGGTTGCATGTGGCTTTATTTGAATTGAATAATAAATTGTCTTGGAACCTAGTTTTATTTCTCTCTATTTTGTACGGAATTTTGTATTTAACTTGGTACTTTTCACAACATTTTCATATGCATATCTATATAACTCTGCAGTCAGTTTCAGAGAGATTATTATACCCATTTTACAGATGAAGAAAACAGGGCTGAGAAATTGTGATTTTCCCAAGTCAGTGTTAATACACAAAAGATGGAATAGTGTTTCTTTCACTTAGTTTGGATCAGTTTCTGTCAAGGACAAAGAGATAGGGCTAAATGACCTGTGTTGAAGCCACTTCAAATTCAAGTCTATCATTCTAATGAGAAAATAGCATCACAATATTAGCCCTGGACAGGTTAACCTACTTATAGTATCCACATTTGATTGTTACTATTCCATTTGCTTAAGTCCCAGGAGACTACAGCAAACGAGTGTATCAAGGTGTGAGAGTGAAGCACACAGTCAAAGATCTACTGGCAGAAAAATGATCCAAGCAGGCAAGTAACTCAAATTTAATGTCTCAGTTGAATACACTCTGAAGTCTTTGGAGGTTTAAGTCCTATTAAAGTTAGTTATCTCCCCTCTCCCTTTATCTTCTCACCAATCTCTCACCTCTGGAGCCTGATATTCTCCACAGCAAGCCCCCCTTTAACTGGCACACACCATATAATTAATCTATAAGCAAGGATTCCAAGAGCTCTGTGAACTTATTGGCTGGCTACTTCAGCTAGTGGATATGAAATGATGATGAGTCCTGACTTTTTCATTTCTGCCAGTCATGAACTACCAAAGGCTTAGTTGGTGGGAATAATGCTGACCTTCATCCACGTTATTCTAAATCTGATAGAAACAACTTCTAAACATCTTCTCTGTAACATGCAAAATCCGATTTAAAAATCTTAGTAGGAGTTGTCTTAAGTCTAAAATCTCTATCTGATATCCTTGTCTTTATAAATAGCTCCACTCTATACCTAAAATATTTAAGTAGTTACACCCAAATCTCCAATAATGATTCTTGAATGGAAATAGCAGTTGGCTATCAAGTTGTGTATATAATTACTCACCTGCATTGCTGGGGGCAGGACACAAGAGCAGATGACCAGGAATAAAGGAGGTGACCACATACAGCACTGAGCACAGGTGCTGGTACACAGTGGGAACTGCTTCTTCCAGTGTGCTCTGCCCAGAACGTCAGCACCATATTCAAAACTGCTCCAAAGTCAAACTTCTGGGACTTGTTTCAAATGAACCAACTCCAGATTCAATTTCCTCCCATCCAAGAACATCATTTATATGCACATTTTTTGGCTTTCCTTTCTTTTAAACCACCTCCTCTCTTCTAGTTCAACAAATAGAGCTTAGTTGATAAAGAGAAATCTGAATAATTGGCTCCTTGTCTGCTCCTAGTACCATGTTTCTCCTCATGCTTCTTCAGAATCATCTGGAATGTGAGTTAAAAAATCCATACAAATCTAGTCTCTTGAGAGAAGGAGAAAGAGTAAAAGAGGAAGAGACAGAGAATTCAGTCTACCCTAAGTGAACCATAGCAGCATGGATGTAACGTGGATTGCTTGGCCACTACTATGGCTAGAATTGTGAGACTTGCAAAAGTTCCAGACATACTGTCAGTTGGGAAGACAAGAGACGCAATGAGGATAACTTCATAGTCAAGGAACAGATAGTCTATCTGCCCCATGTGAGGCTATAATTCCCTCCTCGGCAACATCATCCATACACACATACAGTGATAGGGCACTGTGCCAGGTGGAATTACATAACAAGACAAAGAGGCACCTATCCAAATGGAGGATGGAAATATATTTTTTATTAAAAATTTACCTAACATGATTTCTTACTTAAGCTCTGTGACTATTGAAGAGTGTGTTTTCTCTATTTTTTGATGCTTTTACTTTTTAAAAGATATAACATTATAAACATAATTAACAATAAGTCATATTATTTGATTTAATTTTAAAATGCAAATTCCTGGTCCCTGTTCCACGTCTACTAACATACAGTTATTGGTCTGAGGGCAGGGAATGGTCATTCTTAACAAGCTCCTTGGGTGATTTCTTTGCACATCATAATATGAGAACTTTACCACACAGCAAAGAGCAACTGTCAAAACCCCACACATAACCAAGGTTCTTATCTCTACCCAGATTAGAAGTTGCTGAGCTATTGTTACTGGCCTAGTGACACTGCAAATGTTATACAAAAGTGGGTACAGGGCTTCCCTGGTGGCGCAGTTTTTGAGAGTCCACCTGCCAATGCAGGGGACACAGGTTTGTGCCCCGGTCTGGGAAGATCCCACATGCCGCAGAGCAGCTAGGCCCGTGAGCCATGGCTGCTGAGCCTGTACGTCCGGAGCCTGTGCTCTGCAACGGGAGAGGTCACAACAGTGAGAGGCCCGCGTACCGTAAAAAAAAAAAAAAAAAAGTGGGTACAGGAAACATGTGATACATGGTCTGTGCCATTAAACAACAAACAACCTGGTGGAAAGGAAAACACTTATACATTAAAAAAATACAAGACCATATAACCAAGCACTACACTGAATGCTGAAGACAAAAGACCAGGCAGCATAGCCATTTGTTATGAAGATTGGGATACAATTTACATAAGCACAGTTTAAAGTGAACTTCCTTTGTGTTATCTCATTCGATAGACACACTACTCCTATGAGACTGGATGTTGACATCGTTCTCCATCTTACAGATGAAAAAGTTGAGAACAAAAGAAGGGAAGAGATTGTTTGCAAGTTGCAGTTAGCAAGCGGCAGGTCTTCTAACTGCCAATTCCATATCCCTTCTACAGGGAAAGATCAACGTGGACTGGAGTAAAATCATTTCTGATTCATGCTGTTTTCATCTGTTTGGGCTGTCATCACAAAATACCACAGACAGGGTAGTTTATAAACAGCATACATTTATTTCTTATAGTTCTGGCGGCTTGATGACCAAGTTCAGGTTGCCAACATGGTCAGGTTCTCGTGAAGGCCCTTTTCTGGGTTGCAGAATTCTCATTGTATCCTCACATGATGGGAGGGCGTATGGAGCTCTCTAGAGCCCTTTTATAGAGGCACTAATCCCATTCATGAGGGTTCCACCCTCATGACCCAACTGCCTCCCAAAGGCCCCACCTCCTAATACAATCACATGGGTCCTTAGGATTTCAATGTCAATTTAGGGAGGACACAAACATTCAGACCACAGCACATGCAAACAAAGGAAATGAAGGCATAAGAAAATCTCATCATATAGAAAGGACTGGAAACATGCAAACCAGCTCTAACTATGGTTGTTCTTCTCAGGCATCAGGTACACAGGCAGTATGAGCTCAGCCCTAACTTCCTGTTCTCACATATTACTCAGTGTTTCACTGCTGGTGTCTTACTCTCGTCCTCATTTCAAAGACCTTTTAAATTTGGGTAATTAAATGCATATAGTCCCATTACATGGCTATTTGGACTTTAGGTATCTCCATGAATTGATTTTACTGTCTACTTCTTTCATCTCAACCACTATTCTAGAAAATCCCAAGAAAGACATTATTTTAATTAATCACTGACTCTCAAGGACTTTTTCTGTCCCTGTGGCAAGCACAACTCAATGAGCAGGAATCATGGAGAATCACATTACTGGCAGCACTTACAGAGCTCTAATGGCATGAGGAATACTGACACTCCCTACCCTTTTTCATCCCAGTTCACTAGGTGACAATGAATCTGATATCTTGGGTAATTTTAGATAGGAAAGCCATCCTTAGACGTGTTCAAAATTTGCTACTGATAACATGGGTAATAACCAATCAAAGGATAACTTGAGGAAATTGGAGGCCCTACCACACTGTTTTACCATAGATATTACCCTAAGCCAAAAACTGGACCCCCAAAGATCCTACATCAAATCCCTGAAACATGTGAATGTCTACTTAAATGGCAAAATATGTGATTAAGTTAAGGATCCTGGGTGGATCTTCCACTTACCCTGGAAGAGGTGATCCCTAAATGCAATCTCATGTACTCTTTTTTTTTTTTTTTTTTTTAATGTGGAAGAATTGTGTTTTACTTGTTTTTGTTTTTGTGGGGTTTTTTAACATCCTTATTGGAGTATAATTGCTTTACGATGGTGTGTTAGTTTCTGCTTTATAACAAAGTGAATCAACTATATGTATACATATATCCCCATATCCCCTCCCTCTTGTGCCTCCCTCCCACCCTCCCTATCCCACCCCTCTAGATGATCACAAAGCATCAAGCTGATCTCCCTGTGCTATGCAGCTGCTTCCCACTAGCAATCTATTATACATTTGGTAGTGTATATATGTGTTAGCATACAGTATTTTTTTTTTTTCTGACTCACTTCACTCTGTATGACAGAATCTAGGTCCATCCACCTCACTACAAATAATTCAATTTCATTTCTTTTTATGGCTGAATAATATTCCACTGTATATATATGCCACATTTATAAGACGGAGTTTTGAGAGACACGCAAAAGAGGAAGAGGCCACGTGACCCGTGAGGCAGATATCACATATCAAGGAAGGCAGGCAGGCAGGCAGCCACCAAAGCTGGAAGAGGCAGAGTGGACTCTCCCCTCAAGGCCGCTGGAGAGAGAAAGAATAAATTTTTATCTTTTTAAGCCACCCAGGTGGTGGTAGTTTTTTCCAGCAGCCCTAGGAAACTAGTACACAGATATTATGAAAACTACACCCCCCAGATAAGTACTCTCTAGGAAGTGTCTATGTGATGCCCAAATTGCTGCTCTGTTCTTTATGACAGCACTTGAATAAGTTTACATGGGTGAGGTTGACTCATCTTTACCACAATTTCTCTCATGAACATCTGTTTTCGATACCATGAAGTGTTTTTCACATTTTTGCAGTAGGAATTGAAGGGGGAAAAAAATCCCTTGCATCAAAAGAAACTTTCACCAAATACTGGACTTAAAACCACTGTGTGCATTTTAGCCATAATCCTGTGGTTTCACAACTATTATCATGGATATCTTTTAAAATAATCTTTTCCTCTTTCTTTTTCAAATTTTTCTGGGTTATTCTTTACTATACTGTCGACCAGATCATTAAAAATACGAGCCACTCACCAACATCTGGTACCAAAAGATAGGTATTTAGACTTTTGATGTAAGTTTATGTTGCATTGTTTTCAATTACACTATTTCAATGACATTCCATAAAAACCGATCATTGAAAATTTTAAATAATATCACAAAATTCGGTGAGCTCTCAGTTATCTATAGTAAAATTAAAAAGAAGAGGCAGTAAGCCTAATAGCCACAATTTTTCATTTTGTTTTGAAATTCAATGAACAATTTGTAGGCTATTGAACATTCTAATCAAATTTTTCCCAAGCTATCATAAAGATTCATTTAAAATCATTGACTATAAAACAGCTACATGAGGGAAAAAATTCTAAACTTACTAAGTAGAAAATGGAGCTCAGTAACCCAAATTTGGAGTTAAAATTGAGTAGTGGAATGGGGGAGTTCAGTGCAATATGGGGGGAATTAAGAATGGGCTTAGCAATCAGGGTCTGATATTTAATCTATTTTACTGGTTTATTGACACCCTAATAGCTATTCTGCTCTGCTCATTCATCAAAATGCTATAGTGAGGAACAATAAGGAAATAGATATGAAAGTGATTTTAAGTTAATATCCTACATAAATATGAGGAAAAACAAGTGACGATTTCTGGTTGTTCTTAGAAGATCTGAACTGAGGGAAATGTTGAGGAGCTTTATCCCAAGTTGGAAATATATGTGGATCATATCAACCTTGAATTATACATAATATACATACACAGATCAAAATCTAACTACTTCCATTTGGCATGATTCTTTTCATACTAACCTTAAAGCCATACTGTCAGCTAGGTGTCCTGGTTAATCTTTCCTAATTATTTTTGGAAATAAAACATTGTAAGCACAGAAAGAAGCATGACAATAGGACATACTGATGGAAAAAACTGGAAGAACTGAAGGTGAATGGAAGCCATATAGTGCATTTATGGCCAAAATTATATGAAAGTGTTTGATCTTCCTTGAGAGGTCAGTGAACTCTAACTGTAGAACAGATGCGCATTGTCCAGCTCCATCTGTACCAACTGTCTGTCTTTCCATCAGGACTGCTAGTTAGAGATTTGTTTTGTTCTATATCCAGCTGCTGTTTCATGGCACCAATCACATGCATATTTCAGTTATCACTGAGTGTAAACTTGATGTCCATATCTGTGATTTGCATTTGAAGTTCTCGTGAAGCATTAAAAAATGAAAATAGGCAATTGGAAACTGTATATTACAGCATCTCAAGGTTTCTTTGATTTCCCTGAAACTTTGGAAAACACGCCTGAGACTTCTCTTCTGAACCAAAAGGTAAATTGCTGCCTCCTCAGTCTGTCTGAACCCCCTCCTTCTGTTTGTCAGTGATCTCTGGCAATTCCTTTCTCCTCTCTGGGCCTCAGTGTCCTTGTCAATAAAAGTAGAGTTTGATTCCTCTCATTTCAGTATTCAATTTTAATACTCAGACTTTAAAAAGTTTATCCCATCCCCTTATCTTATTATTCATATTTCAAATGTTCACATCTCACTGTTTATGATTTGAAGTAGACCTGAATCTCTGAGAACTAGCCCATATTCAAGCTGCAGTTGCAGATCACTCTGTCATCTGGGAATCTTCAGTGCTTAGGTTCACAGAATTTTCTCATCTAAGGCACAGGCAGCATAGCATGATGAAGAGTATGGGCTCTGGATCAAGATGACCTGAATGCACTACCCAGCTCTGCCATTTGTCAACTGTATGATAACTGTAAAGGTACTTTATTCTTGGTGTCAGAGGAAGATAATAATACGTGCCTTGCAAGGTTAGGTTTAATATGTCAAGAGCTTTGCACATGGTATGTGTTCAATCAATACTAGTGCTATTAAATACTGCAGTGAAGGAACATTAGAATTCAAGTGATGTAAGAAATTCACTGAGCTGAAGAAATGTACAGTCCAGCTGTGGGAGAAAGAATTATACATGAAATAAGTGATTAAAAATTAAAAGACGACTTTGGTTTCCAAGTGCCAAACGCATAATAGTGACCATCAGTGAACAAGATGGATGTTGAAAAGGGGGAGAGCAAGGCGTGAACAGGGTAGATGGAAGAAAACTTCTTGGAGGAGGGTGAGCCTTGAGCTAAGTTTGGAAGGAAGACGATAACTCAGATGAGCAGTGAGGAGGGGTAGAGTCCAAACAGAACACGAGGAGGGGGTGACGGTCCAGAGGGAGTGGAGAGACTCTGTCTGTGATGTGCAGTGGGTAGACCCACTTGGTCTATAGGGTGGAGAACTGAAGAGAAAGTCAGGAGGCCTGGCCTGGTACATGACCTTTCAAAAGTTAGCTCTAGTCTTGCCTGCTGAGGTCTCCCAGACACTCCCCTCCATGCCCAGAGCCTCTGGCATATTTATCTGCTAAAATACTTATTACGTTACATGATAATTGCTTGTTTTATTAAATCTCTCCCCCAACTGGCTAATGTCTTGCTATTCCCGTTTTTTGCCTTTTGGAGCCTCCAGCCCAGGAGAAACAGCAGTGGGGTAGAACTGTTAAGAGCTTGTGTTTTGGAGTCTGACAGAGTGAGGATCTGACTCTATTGTGTCAAGGTGATTGAAGTTCTCTGGACCTCTGTTTCATTCTATGTAAATGAAGAGAGTGATGCCCACCACAGATGTGTCATGAAAATTAAATTAGATAAGGTATAAAAAGCCCCTGGTAAGGCTGGTACATGGCACATTGTAAGCGCTCAGCAAATGGCAGCTTGCATGGTTTTGCTAGTACCTGGAGTTTGGTAGCATTTGATAAATATTACTTATCGTGCAAGTGTGCTGCACAAAGGCAGACACCCACAGTTGGTGGTGAGCTCTGAACAGCAGCCTTGGGAATTAGATAATTTGTCTTCATTACTACAAATTCTAATAGAGTATAAATAAATCGACCTGGAGAAAGGCCACTGGGTAACTTTTGTAGGTTCGAAAAATTGATTCACTATGAGCCAATCGACAGTTAGCAACTTTGTTTTTATTCTGACTCAGCAATACCACCCTCCTCCATTCTGCGGGTTGAGACGGCTAGAGTTGAAGCTCCAACTTGGTGCATTTCACTAAGATAAATTCAACTGCTCCCATCTGCAGTTCTAAATCTCCAAATATGTAACCAGTCTTGGATAACAAACCAAATATTATACTTACCCATTGTAGATGACTGTTTTATGAAAACACCAACTTCAAATGGCAGGAAGAAGGAAATAGGAGTCTTAACATTTTGATCAGGATTTGCTCTCAATTTACTGACCTAGCAAGTTACTTTTTTAAGCCTACATTTCCTCAATTACAAAGGATTATATAATTCTATGAATGGTATGGGTGGGAGGGGACCAGTACCCACTGTGTTTTTGATGTGTCTCCCTTATCCCCACTGGGTACCGCTGCTTATCTTTCTGCTTTGCTAGATTTTCCCGACCCCAGATCATGTTCTACCCTACCCCCGACCTGAGGGGTCTACCCAAAGCTAAGCTGTACCCCTTATTTATTCTGAAAAAGATAAATCATCTTTCCTCTAGTTTGACAAGAGTTTGCAAATTGAGTTTGCAAGAGAAATAGGCAACAGAAAAATCACATAAAGCACAAGAACAATTATGTGGAGTGCAAATATTCTACACTAATATCTGGTCAAAGATTGGCATGGGTAGGACAATTGTGGTGACTTCTGGGCCTGAGTTCCCTTCCATCACCTCAATATTCTCTGGGGTAAATAAGAATTCTTAATGATAATAGCTATCATTTACTGCTAGGCTCTGAAATAGAAACTTTACAAATGTTTTCATTTATCCATTTTAAAGTAAATTTTACTTATCAACAAGGAGCACAGTAGCCTTAAGAGGGTGACACTCATATCTATTTTTCAGATGACAAAATTAAGAATCATGTAGGAGTCAATGGAGCTTAGATTTGGACCCAGGTCTTTATTTTATCCAAAGTAGTATTGCTTTCTTAAGTTTACATTTTTGGCCCAAGGAAGGGCTATCTTAGGAATAACCACTTTGCTTCGGGTTCTATGCTCAGTTCTGAGCTCACCCTTCACACTCCATACATTCTGTTGGCCCCATCATGCTTTCGCTCCCTCTCAACCATATGTCCTCATCCCTGTCCGTCTCTGCAGCAAATCCGTAGACTGTTCAGATGATGCCACACCCAGCCCAAACCAGAGCCAGGACATTCCTCTCCTCTGATACCCAGACATCTTAGAAGAAACTGGACACAGAAGTTCTCAATTTCCTTCTAGAACCTATCTCTAGCTCTGTCCCAGAACCTGCTTCCAGAGTGTAGTTTCTCTCTGCCATTCCCCACTACTCCGGGAACTCTGTTCTCCTGAGATTTACATGGCATCTAGCCCTCCCTGTAAAAGAGGAAACCATTTCCGGAGCCAGAGTCCAAGCACACTACAATGACCTCGCAGAAACCTCTCTGCTGCTCTGCTTGAGCTCTCTAGGGTATGCCTCAGCCAACCCATTATACTCTGACCTCTTCTTCTTGCCTGAATCTTATAGCCCTGCTCTGCCTGTTGCTGCGGTGTGATTTCTTTTCTGAAAGTTGCCGAGTTGACCTGAGAGGCTGGTATCACATGGCTTGCTCCTGGGACAGGATGTAATGTGTCACTTCTCCCACTCGAGGAGGAGGAGACTATCTCAGCTCCCTTCTGAAGGCTGGAAAACATCCCCGAGCCCAGGGAAATGCAGAGCTTACCAGCTCAGTTGACTCTGCTGATCCACCTCTTAGGTGCTCTCACAACCTACGTGATGCCCAGCCGTCTCACAGCTGCACACACTAGAGAATCATATGCATACTCTGAATAAATATAATAACCACTAAGGAAAGGGGAGGGCAATTTCCTTCTGCTCTTCCCTTCTTATGAACAAACGGAAAAAGATGGAGAGAGAAGGACCACCAATAGTCTCATTTCCTGGGCAGTTTTTAGAATTCCATGCTAAAGACAGATGGAATCCTTTACTAACATCAAAATCTAATTTTAGTCAAGATATAACCCCCAAAGCCTCCTAAAACTTGGACAATTTTATACTGTGCTACTTCTCTTTGATATTCTAATAGTGGTGCTAAATAACAATGAAAAGCCTCAAAGAAAGAAAGAGGCAGAACGAAAATAAGCCCACACACTGATTATCCATGCTTTAAATTTAGGCAGTTGGCCATATATAAGTTCAAAGAAAAAATCACAGCCGTTGCAGCCCTCACTGTACTTGTCAAGTGTAAAAGCAGAGCACATGTATGTTCTGTTGACTCCATCGTCAGAGGCATCCGCAGGCTCTGAAGGCACAGGAGTGCAAATTATCTGTACTACTGCTATTACAAGAAATCCTCATGCTCTTCTATTATTTCTAAAAGTTTACCATAAAAGTTATTTTTCATCTCTTCCACTTTCATAAAAGAACCCTTCCTACAATGTGTTCTGGCTTTAGTAAGAATTTTGTGCTTGCCTGGGCACAGCAAATGGTCATCAGATGGCCCAATGTGTATCTTTCTGCTTTGCTATTGTTTTAGTTTTCATATATATATATATATATATATATATATATATATATATATATATATATATATATATATATATATATTTTATTTTAGAAGTACATATGCCCTTGGTATTTATCAAATTCTTAGGAAAACTATAATTTTTCCTTAATGAGTACATCTCGCTTGCCCTTGCTACTTTTTTCTGAATTGCCAGCAGAAGGATCCATTCATCTGTAATGTTTACACAGTTATTGATAAATGGAATCAGTGTCTACCCTGGGAGTGTCCCCCTAAACCTTTCACTCACTCATAATGTAGTGCTTTGCATACTGCTTTTTAACGTTGCCAACTAACCCCCTTCCTGAGCCCAGAAAGAATTAAAAAAGAAAAAAAGTATTTTCTGAGCAGGAAATGCCTTGTAAACTCCAAATGCCAATGTTTTAATACATAAGTACATATTATATCCCTGGCATTCATTTGAATGAATGTTTTATCTAAAGCTTTCAAAATGGCCCATTGTCTGATTTTAATTAGCCCACGGTCCCGCCTGTTTGGAGAACTGAACTGCATTTCCAGGCTGTCCATGTTTCCCACCCAACCACCTGCTCCTTCACAACTGCAGAAATTTAAAAATAATAATAATAATAAAGGCAAACCTTTTGCAAGCACCTTATTTTTTCAGCTGTCTTATTGATTCTGTAGGGTTTTTTTTTAATATCATGAAATCTAAAACATTTCCTGGTGGTGAATCCTTTCACACAGCTTGCAAAAATAATCAGATTTTGCAGTGAAACAGCCATGGTGGGTCTATCTGGCAGAGCTGAAGTTCTTCAGATTCTGCTCTGGCCAAAGTGTACAGGACCATTTATTAATGTGCATCCCAGTAGCTCCTGTTGTTCTAACTTAGCTACATAAATACAAATAGCATTCAAATGCACACCAAGACCCAGGGGTTAAAAAAAAAGTGTTTCATTTTGTAACTCAAGCAACAGAAATCACTTTCCCACAAAAGGCAGCCTGGATATAATTTTGCGCCAAGCAGGAGAGTTTTAACAGTAAAATTTCACGGAGCTGTCAGAAATCTGGAATTCTGTAAGCAGTGTTACTTTCCAAAGGGCATAAAATAGTTCATATACCAGAAATGCAAGACACTTGGGATTACAGTTTTTTCTTAATTTGAGATTTACAATAAAGATATAAGACATATTATATTTTTAAATTTTTATTAACTGGTTGTTTCGATTACAAAAGTAACACACGGTAAAATTTCAAACATAATTAAACAATATACAATAAAAAATAGAAGTCTATTGACCTTCCCTGACTACCAATCCCCTAGTTCTACTTCCCAGGGTCACCATACTGAGTTTTATGTGCAGTCTTCCAGAATTTCTCTATGACTTTTTTTTTTTTTTCAAAGTGAAAGAATGGCATGGACATAAATACACTACCAAATGTAAAATAGATAGCTAGTGGGAAGCAGCCGCATAGCACAGGGAGATCATCAGCTCGGTGCTTTGTGACCACCTAGAGGGGTGGGATAGGGAGGGTGGGAGGGAGGGAGACACAAGAGGGAAGAGATATGGGAACATATGTATATGTATAACTGATTCACTTTGTTATAAAGCAGAAATTAACACACCATTGTAAAGCAATTATAGTCCAATAAAGATATTAAAAATATATATATATATGACATTTTATTAGAAAGAAATTAAGCTGTTGCACCAAGTTAATGAACATAAAATCTTAGATATTTACATGTACTATTACAAAAATGCATAAAATAATGTTCTCATGGTGAATTCCTGTCCCCCAAGAGAGAATTTAAACAGACTTTTTTAGTCTTCATTTTACTTCTATACATTTGAAGGCACTAAGCAAAGCACTTCATCCTTTCATGTTTCCATCTACGTCAATTACATAGTCCCTACTGTTACCTGACGTGGTGATATTGCAAACAAGGTGCACAAATACAGCTCTTTCTTTGTGAGATAAATACCCTATAGTCTAGGCTTTATAGATGCAAGGTAAGTGTTTTTAAGGATGTATGTTTCAATATTCCTTCCTCACAAATTCTTATAGGCTTTAGGATTGGACCTACACAATGCCCTATTAAATCACTTAAGGATGTAGAGTTATTTCCTCTGTAAACAGGGCATTATGAGGTAGACATGCCAGGCCCCTATTTACACACGGGTATCAGGGGGGAGGATGGGATAAAGAAGAAAAGAAAGAGCCCTGGGAATTGGTACAACTGGGACACGTGGCCAGCAGCCCTTAGCACCCACAGGGACAGTATCAGCTCTCACCAGGCTCTAACACAAAGCCAAATGAGGTGGATATAAATGTCCCCTGCTGGCCTCCTGAAACCCCACCCTACTGAGAGCCCCTCAGACCTGTATCACTGGATCTGTTCAGCTGCAATAGCCCATACACTCACCCCACCAACCATTTCTGACCTATCATTTTCAGCCCCAGATTAAATTTCCTAGAATGCCACTTTCAGCACATCTACACTGTTAAGAACCATCGAAAGCACCACTGCCTGCTACTGGACAAAGTCCAAGCTCCTCAGCCTGGCTCAAAAAAGCTTTTTATAACCTGGCTCCTGTCCCCTCCTCCAGCTTCTCCCCAGTTTCCCTGTCTGCACACTTCCTGCACACGTTTCCTTTTCTCTGACATGCTGTCCACACATTCGAGCCTTTGCTTTGCTCCCCAACGACAAAACCCCTTATCCTATCTGCTTACTGATTTCTTTTCATCTTTCAAAAGGGGATTCATATATCACCTACAGTACGATACATTCAGTCATCCCTCAAGATAGCAACTCGCCTCCACCCCTACCCTCATCCTAACCCCAACCTCCTCCCCCTACCTGCACTAAATCATGGTTAGAGTAGGTCTAGTAGAATCCAGCCTATGCCACTCACTAGCTTTGTGACCTTGACAAGTCCTTATACTGTCTATTAGTTTCCAATCTGTAATCTAGAGATAACAACTTACTACAGTCTATTTCATTGGTTAATGACAAGGCTTTAATGAGATAATGCATGTGAATCTTTAGCATACTGCAGAGTATATAAAGCACACAAATATTAGTTGTTACTAAAAATGATGAAACACATATGTAAAGTGCCTGATACAGAGTCTGGCATGAAGTAGGTACTCCTAAAATGCTAGTCCTCTCAACCCTTATTTTTATTACTGTACCAATTACATATATATTTCTGCAACTCTCTTCTTTTTGGAACTGTGAGCTCCCTTAGAATCCATGCCTTATTCCTCTTTGTATTTCTGGAAATTACCACAATCCTGATACATAGTAGGCACACAATATATTTTTTTAAGATTTTTTGATGTGGACCATTTTTAATTTGAATTGAATGTGTTACAATACTGCTTCCGTTTTATGTTTTGGTTTTTTGGCCCCGAGGCATGTGGGATCCCAGCTCCCCGACCAGGGATCGAACCTGCACCCCCTGCATTGGAGGGCGAAGTCTTAACCACTGGACCACCAGGGAAGTCCCCACAACATATTTTTATTTAATCAATTAAGTGAAACTTCTGCTCTGGGCAAACCAACTTGCTTGTTATTCCTTGAAGAAGAGCCATGCTTTTCCATGTCTGTGCTTGGTTCACAAAATTCCTTGCACCTGGGAGCTTCCTTTCTCCTCTGCATCCTCTCATCTTTCGGTGCCAAATTCAAATCCTTAGCACATTGGTTTGCCCCTTTTCTCACTTCCAGAGTATATAGAGCATGGACCATGCACCTGGAAACTAGGTACATATTGTTCTGTACCATGAGCTACTTTTTCCTGGGCATGTCTCTATCAGTTACTTATTGCTGCATAAGAGCCCACTGAACCTTAGTCATTTATAATAATGATTTATTATTTCTCACAATACTGTGGGTTGGCTGTGTACTTCTGTGCACTCATGCAGTTGCATTCAACTGGAGGTCCAGCCTTGTCAGAAAGTCCAAGATGACTCCTTCCATGTCTGGCAGTTGGTGCTAGCTGTCAGCAGAGTGCCTGGATTCGCTTCCACACACTCACTCATCCTCCAGGAAGCTAGACTGACCTTTTTTTTTAATAGATTGGGGGTTTTTTTTAATTTTTTTTAATTTATTTTTTGGTTGTGTTGGGTCTTCTTTGCTGCGCTCAGGCTTTCTCTGGTTGCAGCGAGTGGGGGTTACTCTTCCTTGCAGTGTGCGGGCTTATTGAGGTGGCTTCTCTTGTGGAGCATGGGCTCTAGGCACACGGGCTTCAGTAGTTGCAGCACATGTGCTCAGTAGTTGCGACACATGGACCCTACAGCACGTGGGCTTCAGTAGTTGTGGCTTGTGGGCTCTAGAGTGCAGGCTCAGTAGTTGTGGCGCATGGGCTTAGTTGCTCCACGGCATGTGGGATCTTCCGTGACCAGGGATCGAACCTGAGTCCCCAGCATTGGCAGGCGGATTCTTAACCACTGCGCCACAAGGGAAGTCCTAGAATGACTTTTTAAGAGGAAATTGTAAGGCAGAATTTCAAGCAAGCAAAGGTGAAAGCAGCAAATCCTCTTGAAGTCTAGAGTCTGAAACTCACACAACATAACTTCTGCCATATTCTATTAGTCACAAAACCATCCCAGATTCAAGGGGTAGAGAGATAGACTAACTTATCAATGGGAAGAGCTGAAAAGTAATTCTGGCCATATTTAATCCACCACAAATGGCTTGTGTCCCTAAGTAGATACTAATCTAAGCCCTTGTTGCATTTTTTATAGCACCTGAAACATTCAGCATTGTGCCTAGCTTATCAGAGTTGCCCAATAAATATCTTTGGTTTGATGGAAGGGCTAGCGCCCAGAACCTACTGGTTAAAGGAGAATAAATTTGAGAGTCAGAGAGTTTGGTTTTAAATCCTAGTTCTATAATTTACTAAATAGATAATTTGGGACACATTACTTAACTTCTCTGATGCTTGGTTTCCTCTTTTGTAAACTCGAGATGATAATATCTACTTTATAATAAGATAACATCATATAAAGCATCTGGCACATACATATATATACACACACACGCATATACATATATATGCAGGGTAGTTTATTTATTTATTTTTGGCTGTGTTGGGTCTTTGCTGCTGTGCGTGAGCTTTCTCTAGTTGCGGTGAGCGGGGGCTACTACTCTTCATTGCGGTGCACGGGCTTCTCATTGCAGTGGCTTCTCATGTTGCGGAGCACAGGCTCTAGGCGCGTGGGCTTCAGTAGTTGTGCCTCACGGGCTCTAGAGCACAGGCTCAGTAGTTGTGGCGCATGGGCTTAGTTGCTCCGCAGCATGTGGGATCTTCCCGGACCAGGGACCAAACCCATTATCCCCTGCATTGGCAGGCGGATTCTTAAACCACTGCGCCACCAGGGAAACCCCCCAGGATAGTATTTACACACAGGGAAATACAAATCCCACTAGTTCTTTGTGAGCTTTTATATAATTATATGATCTCTCTGAATGTCCCTAAGTCTCCTTTATACTAATTTTTTAAACTATAATGATTTCCGACTTTTATTTTCAAGTTATGAAAGCTCTTGGAAGGCAGTATGCTGTGGTAGTTAAGAAACAGGCTCTGGAATCAGAAAGGTCCTTGTTTGATCCCACCCACCACCACTAATAACAACCCTACCTGCAGGGGAACCCAAGTTATTCTCTCTGTTTCAATTTCCTCATCAAGATGAAAATAGCATTACTTACCTTCTGGGGTGGTTGTGATAATTAAATGAGTTAATAGGTATAACACGTTTGGTCATGTGCCTAATGGTGTGCTTATGAAATTACTATAAGTGTGTGCTTATGGATTTTATTTATAATCTAAATCGCTGATGGAAAATGTTGGCAGTCATAGAAAAATAAAAAGTTAAAAATAAAAGCTGCTGTGGGCGAGAGACAAGATGGCGGAAGAGTAAGACGCGGAGATTACCTTCCTTCGCACAGATACACCAGAAATACATCTACACGTGGAACAACTCCTGCAGAAAACCTACTGAACGCTGGCAGAAGACCTCAGACCTCCCAAAAGGCAAGAAACTCCACACTTACCTGGGTAGGGCAAACAAAAAACCCCTAAAAACAGAGACAGAGGATAGGGACAGGACCGGCACCAGTGGGAGGAAGCCATGAAGCAGGAAGGCTTTCCACACACTGAAAAGCCCCATCGCGAGCGGAGACTGCGGGTGGCGGAGGGGGGAAGCTTCGGAGCAGCGGAGGAGAGCACAGCCGCAGGGGCCCGGAGGGCAAAGCGGAGAGATTCCCGCACGGTGGATCAGCGCCTACCGGCGCTCACCAGCCCGAGAGGCTTGTCTGCTCCCCCGCCGGGGCGGGCGGGGCCGGGAGCTGAGGCTCTGGCTTCAGTCAGAGCGCAGGGAGAGGACTGGGGTTGGCGGCGTGAACACAGCTTGCAGAGGGCTGGCGCACCACGGCTAGCCGGCAGGGAGTCCGGGAAAAAGTCTGGACCCTCCGAAGAGGCAAGAGACTTTTTCTTTCCTCTTTGTTTCCTGTTGCGCGAGGAGAGGGGATTAAGAGCGCTGCTTAAAGGAGCTCCAGAGACGGGCGCGGGCTGCGGCTGCCAGCGCGGACCCCAGAGGCGGGCCTGAGACGCTGGGGCTGCTGCTGCCGCCACCAGGAGGCCTGTGTGCGAGCACAGGTCACTCTACACACCTCCCCTCCCGGAGCCTGTGCAGCCCGCCAACGCCAGGGTCCCGGGATCCAGGGACGGCTTCCCCGGGAGAACGCACAGCGCGCCTCAGGCTGGTGCAGCGCTCCGGTGGTCTCTGCCGACGCAGGCTCGCCCCGCTCCGTGCCCCTCCCTATCCCCGGCCTGGGTGGGCCGGAGCCCCCGAGTCAGCGGCTCCTTTAACCCTGTCCTGTCTGAAAGAAGAACAGACGCCCTCCGGCGACCTACACGCAGAGGCGGGGCCAGATCCAAAGCTGAGCCCGGAGCTGTGCGAACAAAGAAGAGAAAGGGAAATCTCTCCCAGCAGCATCAGGAGCAGCGGATTAAATCCCCACAATCAACTTGATGTACCCTGCATCTGCGGAATTCATGAAAAGACGGCAAATCATCACAAATTGAGGAGGTGGACTTTGAGAGCAAGATTTTTTTTTTTCCCCTTTTCCTCTTTTTATGAGTGTGTATGTGTATTCTTCTGTGTGAGATTTTGTCTGTATAGCTCTGCTTTCACCATTTGTCCTAGGGTTCTGTCTGGGTTTTTTTTTTT
>RJWK010012236.1:0-40722 GCA_004363435.1 Platanista minor
TTTTTTTTTTTTTTTTTTTTTTCTTCGGTATGCGGGCCTCTCACTGTTGTGGCCTCTCCCATTGCGGAGCACAGCCTCCGGACGCGCAGGCTCAGCGGCCATGGCTCACGGGCCCAGCCGCTCCGCGGCATGTGGGATCCTCCCAGACCGGGGCACTAACGCATGTCCCCTGCATGGGCAGGAGGACTCTCAACCACTGCGCCACCAGGGAAGCCCTGATTTTATTTTTTTAAAAATATGTTTTAATGCCATCATTAAGCACATTATCACCGTTGCTTATAACACTTAATGGACGTTTAGTTTTAGGTCCTATTTAACACTTCCTTTGCTCTTCATTTCTTCTTACAACTCAGAGCTTTTCTCTGGGATTACTTCCTTCCTGCCTGAAGTATTCCTAAGAATTTTCTTTGGAGAGGGTCTAATGGTCACACACTCTTTTAGGGTTTGTTGAACTGAAAATGTCTTTATTTTTCCTTAGTTCTTGAAAGATCATTTTGCTGTGGGTAGAATCTGTTGACAGTCATTTTGTTCCCAATACATTCAATAGATCATTCCTGTCTTCTGGGTTCCAGTATTACTCTTAAGAGTTGATGCTGTTACGAAGGTAATTTCACTTAAAAAAATTTTTGGTCTGTTTTAAGCTTTACTTTGCTTGGTTTTCTGCAGTTTTACTCTGGTGTATTTAGGTGTGAATTTCCTCTTATATATTCCACTTGGGAATCACTGGACTTCCAGAATGGGTTGACTGCTGACTTCCATCTGTAGAAAAATCTTTGCCATAATTTATCCAAATATGCCACTGTCTCATTCTCTCTCTTCCAGAACTCCAATTAAATATATAGTCAACCTTCTCAGTTTATATTTTACAACTCTTAACTTCTCTTCCATATTTTTCATCTTTTGCTCTCTCTGCTCTGCCTTTTGGATAACTACTTCTTACCTATCTTCTTGTTCACTAATTCTCTCCTCTGTATCTGTATCTGATCTGCTGTTAAACACACCCACTTAAAAAAAAATCTTCTAATAAACAAAAACATCTTCTAGTTCACTTTTTATAATTATCTGTTTCTTGCAGATATTTTCAAGTTTATTTTTCATTTCTTTAAATGGGGTAGACACAGTTGTTTGATAGTCTCCTATGATTTATCTCTACACTAGGTGTGTAGCAGTTTGAGATCCAAGTTTTACAAGCTATAGACAGGTTCTGGGTCCTCACCTGCTTCCCTGTGCCATCCAGGTTATGAAAGCTACAGCTCATTTTCTTCTGCTTAAGCAAATGCCCTCAAGGCTAAAGGGGACTTTGTCCTTGACTTGCCATTCTGAGTTGTTTCTTGTACTTAAATTTTAATCTGATAATTATTTGTATCTTTTCTATACTCTTAAGGTTCATTTTTTAAAAAGACTTAAAAAAACTAAGCTATCATTTTTAGTTGTTTTCAACAGGAGAGTTCAACAGAGTCCTACATATTATCAGAATACACACACACACACACACACACACACACACACATACACATACACACACACACACTACCCAGACTTATTGAGAATTTGCAACTCATTAAGACAAAAATGTGTGTGCGGTTGTTCCTTCAGTGAAGTCTTGGCTAGATCCCATAAATTTTCAGTCACTTTCAGTTTCTGGAAAAATCTTATTTTTGAGTTTAAGATGTAGTCCTTAATTCTTGATTCAAAGCTTGGCCTCTCCTCTTTTGCCTGCTTGCTTAGAGTAGGGAGTGGAAGCGTGGCAGCATGGTTACAGTCTAAGATGTCTCCTTCCTCTTTCTCTCCAGGCACTAAGTCTTCCAGTGTTGGTGATCCAGAGGAAAGATGGGCAGAGGCCTCCTCTCATACATGTTAACTAGACCCTATCTTTGCTCTGGTTCAGTCTGGTTTTATCTGGTATTGGGGGCCTCAACTGATGTGGAGAGGTCCTCACAGGCTGGGAGTCTGATTTTCTTAGGGTGGTGATTGGCTTCATCTGGACACTTTCCACTGCTCAAGAGCCTCCTCCCGAGAGCAGGAGTGTCTCCTCTTGGCCCACCTGCTGTATGTATTCCCAGTGCCCTCTCAACGTTGAATACGTCATTACTTGGCCTTCAAAATACACATCTGGGCAGCCTCAAGCTTCCTGTCCTAGAATGCCCATACTCCTTTATGTGGAGTCAGCAAAATTACCAGGGTCTTTGTGCCCTATAAGGCACCTAGGAAAAAGGAGAGGAGTTGGACAACTCTCCTTTCTAAGTACTTTTCACTCAAGCACTGCTGACAGTGCCTTCCAAAGAGGGTCTCCCACTTCCAGAGCTCTCCAAACCAAGCGCATCGCCAAACCTCAAGGAACATATGGCAAGCAAACCCTCTTTCCCTATAGGTGGAAAGAATTGCTAAAATCCCACTACCATATTCCTGGGTTCTGAGCCCCAAATGCCTTCCCAAGAACTCCCTCACCATCTTCTGCTCCTAGATAGGATGCACATGCAAGGGTCTAGCCCTGAGCCAGCATCCAGCTAGAGAATGAGGTGCTGGTGCCCCACCTTACAAGCACCTCTAATATTTAGGGATGATTCTTTTGGAGTTCTCCTCACTGGGCTTCACAGGGAGAAAACCACCTCCTCTTCTCCATATGAGAGAGGAAGAAGGATCCTCCTGACTTTCCCCTTCATCTTCTATAAACTGTGTGAGGGGAGGGAGTGACATTGGCACTGTACTGGTGCTGTACTGGTACTTCCCAGCAAGGCTGCAGAAGGAAGGTTGTTCCCAGAGGCTGGAGGTAAGAGTGCAAAGTATTGATTGCTGTTCATCCTCAACTGGATTTACTGTCAAGTGTGGGAGAGCAGTAAGGATCTAACTCATCATCTTGTTAATGGCATACACATTCCTAACGGGTCTATCCCCAGATGTCCACAGTTTCTCTTCCCTTCTTTGGTGATAAGCTCTTGGATGATTTAAATATTTCTTCTCTTTTTTTCTTTTCCTTCATCTACATTTTCTAATCTTCCCCTAATGACCATACATTCACTGTATAATAAAAATAAATTTCTCTGCATGTTCCATTTTATTAACAAACAGTAGCTAGACCCCCTTAATGATATTCATCGAATTTTTATAAGTCACATTTTAGTTTATAGGCAACTTGCTTTAATTCTCAGATGTGGAAATGAAGTCCTTACCTTTTGACTCTCTTTTTTTGTACACTTGAATTTCAAACTCTGCCACCATATTTTGTTTTGACTTTTCAATTCATACTTCAATAAAAGTAATTTCTGTTTCAAAGCTGTAAAGGAAATGGAAAACTGAAAATTAAATTAAATGTTACGCTTAATCTCTGACTTAGCATGAAAATACCTCCTCTAAACAAGAGATAGGTGGAAATGATAATTGTTCTGTGCCAGACATTCTAAGAGAAAATTTTAAATATGCACGTGTAGGTTTCTTCTAAGATGACAAGCTCAGCCTTTGCCTCCCCAGGTAGAAAGAAACTCACTGGCATTTTGAAGTACTTTTTTGATTGGATAGAATAAATTCTTTGGTCAGTGAAGGACATAGAGAACTTGGAAATGCTTCTTGACAAGGCTGGTATTTTTCCATTCTGTCTCTGACTAGCTAAGAGTTCTTTTCAATTGTACTTGTTTGTCCCAGTACATCAAGTTCACTGGGCAGGCACATTGAATTTTTAGATGAAAATTCTTGATTGAATATCATTTGAATGTTTTCCACTCTTACATCATGACCTAAACACAGCAAAGAGTTTTCAGTTTCATTAAGCATGTATTTATTAGGCATTGTCTCTGTGCCAAGTTCTGTGCTGGCCACTATGAGAGGTCGGGGGATGGGAGGAGCAACCCAAGTTGTGCGGAGTCTAAAGCAACAAAAATGATATCCTTGTGTGTCTCATGTGCATTGATCTCATTTGGACATTCCTTGAAGAATGTGGTTCTTCTCTCAAGGAAGTAACAGTTTACTGCAGAACATAAGTCCACATCTTAAACAATTACAAGGCAAGATAAGGACATTATTCAGTGCTGAATAGTTTGGTGTAGTTAATTGATAGAGGAGTTCAGGTATGGAAGGATCTGTGAGCAGCATTGATGGAGTATGGTTACCATAGAGTGGAAACCAGATGAATTTGAAGAATGAACAGGCATTGGGAAGGCAGTTGGGCAGGGACTTTCTGTGTGTGGAAAGCAACAGGGGAAAATGGACAGGGTAGAGAAAGAGTGAGTCCACAGCCTGATCAGAACAGAGTGGGCAGTAAATGGAATTAAGTACAGTGACCCTATGTACCGACCCACAAATGCCAAAAAAAAAAAAAAAAACCAGAGGAGCAGCTTAAAAGTGGAAGTGGAGAGTTTGCAATTATTCATGTATGTATATGTGAAGTAATAATATTTTAAAATATTCATCAACCTCACATGCAGGCCCAAAAAACCCCTAAAATGACTGTTTTAATCAAAATTGAGGTCCTAAGCATTATTTACTCCAAAATTAAGTCTTTTATGAATGGCATAAAGAAACAAACTATATATCTTTATATATATATATAGTGTCATTTAATTTATATATCAATTCTGTGGAGTAGGAATTGCATTTGGTTACTGGTAAAAGAGACAAAAAAATAGCACTGAAACAAGAAAGAGGGTTATTTCTCTTTCACATCAAAGACCTTTAATCATCCTGGTCCACCTCCATGGCCATCAGAGACCCAGGCTTCTTTCATTTCCCTCTTCATCAGACTTAGTGAATGGCTTCTAGTCTCAGAATTGCCTCATTATTGCAAAGATGGCCAATATTGCTCCCACCATCACATCCATGTTCCAGGTGGGAGGAGGAAGAAAGGAAGCTGAAATGCAGATAGACACACCTCCCAGCTCTCCTTAAAGAAGATTCCAAGTTCTCTTTAAAGGGACTTCCAAAAAGCCCAGTTCAGTGATTTCTGAACCAAGATATCACCCCTATCTGCAAGGAAGGATGGGAAATGTACTTTTTTAGCTGAGCATATTCTGGCCCCAATAATATAGAGTTCCTACTAGTAAGAAGAGCAAGGGGCTTCCCTGGTGGCACAGTGGTTGGGAGTCCGCCTGCCGATGCGGGGGACACGGGTTCGTGCCCCGGTCCGAGAGGATCCCACATGCCGCGGAGCGCCTGGGCCCGTGAGCCATCGGCGCTGAGCCTGCGCGTCCGGAGCCTGTGCTCCGCAGCGGGAGAGGTCACAGCAGTGAGAGGCCCGCGTACCGCAAAAAAAAAAGAGGGAGGAGCATGTCTATTAGCTAAGTTGATAGCAGTCTCTGTCACAGTAATGTTACATTTTACAGCTGAGGGAACTGAACCTCCAAAGTGTTAAGCTTGTGACCTCAGTCACACAACCAGGTCCTAAGCTCTTTCCACCCTCTGTGCAGTGCATGTGATTGAAATTCTAGGCTTGGTTTCCCTAACACTGGCCTCACACTTTCTCGTGTACATACTGAACTATTATTCTCAGGATTTATCACTTTCCAGCTGCAAAGAGATGCTTCAGCATCGTTAGGAGGATGGGGAAATTGGACTGAACAATTTCCTATGTGTATATATCAGGACCAATCTTGCTACACTTGAAGTTTGTGTAGGTGCAGTTTGTGGGTCTTTGTACGACGCTTCTACACGGACACCATGTCTGCTGTCTTATGTATTTCATTTCAGCTGACCCAGTCTCTCCCTTCAACCCCTCCCATTTAACATTTGTCATTCCTTCCCAAACATCCACAATTCTGCCTCTTCCAAAGTTGACACCCAGTTACCAACTCCCTTGTCAAGAGAGATTGTGAGTAAAAACATGCACAGGGAAGCATTTTACTCAGCCTTGATCCTCAATCCAACAATTATTATTATTACTAACTGTTATTATTTTTAATGTTAAGCACTAAGGCATCTTCTCTAAAGGAATAGGCAGGGATTGTAAAGTTATTTACTTTTTAGTATTGTTATTTTTTCCACAAGCCAGAAAAACAAAAGACGCTACCTGTTCAGATGACCTCTTGCGCTTCTCTAACTTACAAATAGCCTAGAAATAGTTCTAATTTGTATTACAGTCCTAACGATCAGTTGAAGCTTAATTCTATTTATAAGATTCCCTACTTTCCCCTTAATGATTTTATATCTTCTTACTTCTTCAAAATTTCTAGTCCATGGCATATTAATTTAATTTGCTTGAGTATTTTGGAAGAGACTACTAGATGCTCCTTAGTATCTATCATTCCCCCTCTCTCTCTCTTTCTCTTTTAAGAAACAGAACTTCATGAATTTCAGATGGGCTAATGGCCTGTATTAGCAAAGGACTGTATTCCCAAGCTCCCTTGCAGCAAGGTACGGTTTATGTGACTATTTTTAAGCCATTGGGAAATGGGTAGCAATGGTGATTGCCACTTCCAGATCACATATCTTATTAGGAATTCCCACTTCTCTCTTTCCCACTCCTATAGCCTTAAATGCAGCTATGGTGATGATAAGATAGCTTTGTCCATAAAGACAAGGGGAACATCCTGAAAAATGGTGGAATAATAAAACAAAAAGAGAAAAATCCATGAACACCCTCTTGGATCGTAACCATGTAATGCCTTGGATGGTTTCTTGGCTGTTATATGAGAGAGAAATAAGTTTTTACCTTGTTTGAGTCACTCTTCTGGCTTTCTTAGATATAGCAACTCACCTTATGCCCTATTATTGCAATTTTTTTTTCTAAAATGCTTGTTTTTTAATATTCTTTTTCTTAATTGAAGTATAGCTGACTTGCAATATTATATTAGTTTTAAGAGTACAACATAGTAATTTTATATTTTTATAGATTATACTCCATACAAAGTTATTATGAAATATTGACTAACATATTATTTTTTGAACATTTACTGTGTACAATCAGTATGCCAGGTACTACTCGGCTTACTGTGAAACATAAGATACAATCATGATTGACCTCAAGGAGTGAACAACCTAGTTGGGGAAATGAAATGCATACACATTAAATGACAACTCATAGAGCCTGGCAGTATATAAGTGCAGGTCAAATGAGAGAAGATGAAAGCTCTAACTGTTGAGAGGAAAGAAAAATCTCTTTTGGCTGAGGAGGTCAGGGAAAGCTTCATGAGACAAGAGGACATTGATTTGATCCCTATGGAAATTAGGACAGATCCCTATGGAAATTAGGACAGTTAAAAGGAGATGAGAGGTTTCTTTAGGTGGAGAGATAAAAGTCACAGCAATAGGAGACCACTGATGTATTCAAGAGATGAGAGTGGTTGGGTCTGGCTAAGATAGTTGGTTAGTATGGAAAAGGAGGGAGAAGAGAGGCTAGAGAACCAGTCTGGGGGCAGAATAGAGAGTCTTAAATGCTGGATAAGGAATGTGGATTAGATATACCTTTGGATTTTATCTAAATTACATATAGGATTTAGAGCAGCACTTAATGAAAGTCCTGATTTAAAAGGAGTAACTCTGGGAATGTCAACTGGGGTAGCCACTGTGGAAAACAGTATGGAGTTTCCTTTAAAAAATAAAAATAGAGTTATCATATGATCCAGCAATCCCACTCCTGGGTATGTAACCAGAAAAGATGAAAACTCTAATTAGAAAAGATACATGCACCCCAATGTTCCTAGCAACACTATTTACAACAGCCAAGACATGGAAGCAACCCAAGTGCCCATCGACAGAGGATTAGTTTAAGAAGATGTGATATATATATATATATATACAATGTAATATTACTCAGTCATAAAAAAATGAGTGAAATATTGCCATTTGCAGCAACGTGGATGGACTTAGAGAATATAATACTTAGAGAAGTCAGACAGAGAACAACAAATATTATATGATATCACTTGTATGTGGAATCTAAAAAATTATACAAATGAATCTATGTATAAAACAGAAACAGACTTACAGACATAGAAAACAAACTTATGGTTACCAAAGGGGAAAGGGGGAAGGAGGAACAAATTAAGAGTATGGCATTATTAGTTACAAACTACTATACATAAAATAGATAAGCAACAAGGATTTACTGTATAACGTGGGGAACTATATTCAATATCTTGTAATAACCTAAAATGGAAAATAATCTGAAAAAAATATATATAAAACTGAATCACTTTGCTGTGTGCCTGAAACTAACACAATATTGTAAATCAACTATACTTCAATTAAAAAATTTAAAAAATTAAAGGAGTAACTCCAAGTCTATGTGAACTGTACTCTGTGTGACCCATTTCTCCCACACCTGTGTTCTTTTTCTCATTTGTACTGAGCTGGTGCAGGCCCTGTGGCCTCTCCTTCTCCTGCAGGCTGCTTTCATCTGCACTGGCCCCTTCATCAGCGCTTTTACCAAGATGAGAGAAAATGGAACTGACGCCAATCCATTTTATGAGCTGAGTTTTACCAGTTTTACTAAAAGGTTTAGAGAAAAAAGAACTGAAATAAATCTCTAGAATATGACCTTTGATTATGAAATGATCGTGTCTAGGAAGACAAAGGAGTGATGACTCTAGGAGTGATGCAGTACAGGTTTTCCACACATTGGAACCAGGGGAGGTGCTGTGGCTTTTCTCTTCTGTGGCTCTTCAGAACCCCACCTGACTTCCTGACATTGATACTTGCAAATGAAGCTTGCAAAATGATAGTGGTAGTCCTGGTTCTGTCCAGTCATAGGAAGAGAATTAGGTGAGAAAATTAGTAGTAGTTTCTCTTTCCAGTAGGCAAATTCCTTCAAGCAGTCTATTAACTATCTTATTTGGAGTTATTGAGGATATTTTTGGGTTTCAGGTAACAGACAACCTAGCCTAAATAAGCTTAAACAAGAAAGGAACTTATTAGTTCACAGGGGTTACAATGGACTGAATGTTTGTGTCCTTCCCAAAATTCATATGTTGAAATCCTAACCCCCAAAGTGATGGTATTAGGAGGTGGGGCCTTTGGGAGGGAGGTAATTAGGTCATAAGGATGGAGCCCCCATGATGGGATTAGTGCCCTCATAAAAGAGACCCCAGAATGCTCTCTTACCCTCTTTCTGCCATGTGAGGATACAATGAGAAGTCTGTTATAAGCAAGAATCCTTGTCAGAACCTTACCATGCTGTCACTCTGATCTCAAACTTTTAGCCTCCAGTACTGTAAGAAGCAAATTTCTGTTGTTTATAAGCTACTCAGTCTGTGGTACTTTGTTCTAGCAGCCTGAACTAAGACAGGGGTCAGACATAGCTTCAGTGTGGCGGGATCCATGGACTAAAGTGATGCCATCAAGGCACCGTGTGTCTCCATCTCTCAGCTCTGTCCTCAACTGCATTGTGTTATTTCTTACACTACCATGCTAGCAGCTTTAAGTTTCAAGTTTCAAGGTTCAAGTCCAGTGGAAAGGAGCACATGCTTTCTCTCAATAGTTGTGGAAAAATTTTCCAGATCATCTCTTCAGATCTGATGTGATACTTGATTTTCCAAGCCTGAGTCTCATGCTTCTCCATGGATTTAGGAGTTCAGTCAACTCCATTCATAGCACATGGATGGGGGGACTTCCCTGGTGGTCCAGTGGTTAAGACTCCACGCTCCCAATGCAGGGGTCCCGGCTCGGGTTTGACCCCTGGTCAGGGAACTAGATCCCGCATGCTGCAACTGAAAGATCCACGTGCCGCAACTAAAGTTCCTGAATGCCAAAACTGAGACCCAGCACAGCCAAAATAAATAAATATATTTTAAAAAGCACATGGATTGAGAATGGAAAAGAGAGTTGTTCCCATGGCATTATCACCAGAAGAAGGGGAAACAGATACTCTGGGTGGGGTAGAATAACAAATGTCTACAACTGTTACTTTTCAAAATATCTATCTTCTAGTAATACACTACACAGTTTCCTCTATACTTTTCAACTTTCCAGTACCATTGTCATATGACATTTGTAAGAAGAGAATACATATAACCCCAAGATAGCCTGTGCCAGAGCATAGACTATACTTTTATTTTAGACAAGTTTTTTGAGAGTATTGGGAGCTAAACTTTTCGGAGTAAATGTCCCATGTCAAGGGATTCACTTTCACTATAATAGTTCATCTTCACAACAGCCCTTTGAAGCAGGCATATTCTTATATTTTAGATGAAGAAACTTCAGTTCAGAGAGGTTAAGCATCTCACCCTGTGTCACGTAGCTAAAGGAGAACTTGCATTGGTACTAGAAGTCAGGTCTTCCTGACACAAAAGCCATTGCTGCTTCCACTATGCTATGCTACCCCAAAGTCTGATTTCTTTCCAAGGGCATATTCTCATTTTCACGGTCATGAAATTATGCTGCACATGGTCATTTTTTTCTCTCATTAAATTCCAAACCACTGCTTGTTTGTAAAGATAAAGATCCAAGATGTGAGAGCTGAACAGGATCTTAGAAATAATCTAGTTCAAAACTAAAAATCTTTCTTCAAAGGAGGCTGAGGCACGGAGAGGTGTTGATCATTCAAGATCACATAAATAGTGGTCCTGGTCGAGGCACCTGATTTCCAGATTCATACCCTAGCTCCTCCACTTTCTTTCCTTGCTTGAATATGACCTTGGGAAACTTACCTTAACCTCTCTGGCTTTAGTTTGTTCTTTTGTAAGACAAAGACCAGAGTATTGAATTTCATTGATTCTCAAGTGCACATTATTTCGCATTTTTAAATCTAAATGTGGCTTAAATGGAAAGCAAATCATAGTTTGTTTTCACTCTCTTAACAGTACGCATATAAAACAATGGCATGTCTCACAGTCAATGATGTCTTAGATTCTATGAATGTGGAAATACAACCTTCATGGTGTTGTTGCAGAGATGTAATAAAATAATAAAAATGTGTCATTTAGAATAGTGCCTGATGCATAGTACATAAATGCTGAGAATACATTAGTTGGTATGGTGGTGGTAGTGATGGTTACACTGCATATAAATAAGAATGTGCCTATGCCTTGGCTCATGTACTGTTATTGGGAGATAAAATTGTCCCTGGACTTTGTCACCATTTATAGTTTTGTCTCTTTGGTCTGTGGGCCACATACTGGTTTTCCTTTCTTATTCCTCATTCCTGAGTGTTGTACCCAAATCCATTTGGATTGAATTATCCAGATTAATTTTTTCCTTTGTTCAAATCATGTAGCAAGGTGACAAATTGTCACTCATGTTTGCGTTATATAGGGTATAGCTAGTACTATATTTCCTTGTTTTTTACAGTCAACTGATTAAAGTGGTTTTTACAAATAGTTTCACTTAACACTCTCAGCCTCACCTTTTGATGACACAAAAATGCATCACAGCAGGTAAACTGGCATGAGATTTTTTTGAGGTAGAGATTTATCTTTGCTTAGACTAGTAACCACGGCTTTCTCTACTAAGAAGGGAAGTCTGATAGAATTCAGATACAAGTTTAAATTGGCACAATATCAAACCAAGTCAACTTTTATTGATTTCCTAGACAAATTTCTGTGTATTTTGTTCATTGTATTTCAAGGCATAACTTTGAAAGGCAGGCTATTCATTTAAAGATAGGCATACAGAAAAATACATTGTGTTTCTTTCCGCTAGTTCCCAAAATTGTACTGCCTATAGATTTGAGGTCAAATAGGTGATATCTTTACTGATCTTGTTATTTAAAATTCACAGCTCTTCATCTTATTCTTCTATTCATCATTTCCCCTGTTGTCTTTCAGAATGTCTATAAAATGATGGGTTATCACTTCTGCTACTTCAGTTAGTGTTTATACCAGCAGGGGAAACATTATTTTATTATTTTTAGAGAATAAGAGTTATTTTTTGAACCAGGAAATTGAGCTTGCTATTTTAGAGAAATAAAGCAAAGACATCTTTCTCATCAATCTCTACTTGATTTTCTCTCAGGAGCCTTCCCCATTCCCTAAAAGTACACCCCCCCCCACACACACACACATGAGTGAGAAGCCTTTCCCATCATATAAAGTGCAAACCGCTATTTATTGACATGCTACACTATAGTATCTATTTCTGTTTCTGTCTTCTCTCTAGACAGGGCATGCCTCAAGGACAGGGACTGTGGTCATTTCCTTGCTGTATACACATATCCTAGAGCACTAAATTAAAAAGTATGTTAGGACTTCCCTGGTGGTCCAGTGGTTGAGATTCCGTGCTCCCAATGCAGGGGCACGGGTTCCATCCCTGGTCGGGGAACTAGGATCCCACATTCCTTGTGGTGTGGCCAAAAAAAAAAAAAAAAAAAAAGTATGTTAAATGAAGAAATGTCTAACTTGGAAACATTCTTAGAGCTCTGAGGGTAACTGTGTATTGTTTCAATATTAACGTTTATCCATTGGGTAGTAAGACTCATCACCAAAGTAGATTTTAGTTTCTCAGAGCTGCACCTGCAAAGTTGCATGCACCACTTTAGGTAATAATCTGCTAGAGACACTTATAGACATATATTTACTTAATATTAGGCTGGGCTAGAAAAGAAACCAGTTTGAAATTGCTTCCTCAGCTGAAAGCTCTGTGCTAACAATAAAGTTTAATTTCAGCAGCTGTAGTTCTCAAATCAATAGTCTGCAAAGAGGGTGGCAGAATTTCAGTTTTTGGTTTTGAATACTAAGCAGGTCAGAAGTTGCATTATTTAAGAATAAATTTACTGGATTTTAAAAGCAGCTTTCAGAAAATTAGCCATGTGGATTTATATTATTTTCAATAATGATAACATATGTATATGTATAACTGATTCACTTTGTTATAAAGCAGAAACTAACACACCATTGTAATGCAATTATACTCCAATAAAGATGAAAAAAAAACTCTAAAAAAAAAAAAAGAAAAAGAAAATAGTGTCCAACCGTAAACTATCATATTAATTACATGAATATGAGGGGTTTTAAACATTTATGGCTTCAAGAGAAAGACACAAATTTGTAAATGATAAATATTAAATCCCATTAAACAATTGGATATTCTTACCTGACAAATTTTCAGGACATTTTCTTTGGTCTCTCCCATCCTTTCTTTAGGCAGAAAATACTGCAGTAATACCTCCTGGTAACTAGACTGTGTTATGCTAATATCTGACTTTTTCCCCTTAGCAGTATTTGCTCTAGCATGGGAACATATGTGTGATGAATAGTGACCATGGCTATATTGGCCTTTTAATTGTGACCTTGTTTACATGAGTGTGTTGTCTTACTTTATCTCTTAATAACTAATTATGCTGGTAGCCCCTGGGACCCAAGAATATCAAATCATGGATATTTTCATAACCAAGAAGTCCAACTTGGGAAATAACTTTTAAATATAAATAAATTACTTTGTCCTTAGAAATAAATGAATGGTCTTAAGTCTCTCCAGGGTCATCAAAGCATGCACTTAATCCAGAGGGTTCCATGCTCCCTATCCTAGATGTCCACAGGTTGAGGGAATGAGAAAGCCACATCTACTAAGATTTTCTACAGTCAGGTTGTACAGGAAGGTACCGAAGTGTTCTGGAGTAGTAGGCAAGAGCTGTCAGCATTTCTGAAGGAATGTTGAAGGTCAAGATGATTAGTGTTTAAAACACAGAGACAGGGAAGGAGACAAAGGGCCACAGATGGTGCTGAATGGGGGGTCAGGACCCTGGACAGCTCTAGTAATCTTGATTTACTGCTGGATTTTTCTTGTCAGCTTTTGGAAACATGGAGGCATATCATTCATAGGCTTTTCTTGGACTGAGCTGTGGAATTTTAATGTCATGGTCTTAATATTTTAGGCTCTTCCCTTATTTGAGGTGGGGGAATAGAAAATGAATTTCAGCTACCTTTCATATCCACTGTGGGTTTCTGGCTTGAGGCTTCAGCCACAAGGAGTCATACTGGGTTAACTATGGGATGGAATGGTGATGAGGTTGTAGGCTGTCCTTATACACTACTGTATTTTCCCATCATGCATTTTCTCTCCTCAAAGGTAGAGATTGATATGAATAGAGCCCAAGACTATAAAAGAAAAGATGTTCCCAATTCAGTTTGTGAAAGAGCCTGAAGGTATCCAGTTAAGCACTTAACTGTTTTGCTCTCTCACTGAAAGAAAGAGAAACACAAGTTTTCTCTTTTTAATAATTTTGTATAATTAAACTTCAGTCTTTTAGATGTGATGCATACTAATAAATTGTCCATGAAATCTTTTAGAAGTAAAGCACAGCTGTTCAGTTCATGAATTTATTTTGCAGTGTCTTAATAGAAAGTTTTCCTCAAAAAGAATTGTATTCTTTAGATGGTCCAAATGACCTTCTGTAGTTTATCTTCTCTCTCATCTCTCTTAGTTTTGGCCTTATTCTTGATTGAAAATACTTGTTAGCCTTAATACGTTATACTTCTGGTGCCAGGTCAGTTTGTATTCCTGTGAGCTGCATGCCCATGTTCAAGAGTCACCATTTCATTTCACCCTCCTCTGTGCCAAATGTTGTACCTGCTGCAGGAGACTTTAAATTCAGTGAGGTTAATTGGGATTTTATTAAAGTATGATCTCTGAATCCTTTCTTAACTTAGATGTTTTATAGGTTAAGTTATAATCTGGGTTCATGAAGTATTCAACACAATGATTTCTGATTTAAAAATATGGCTGAAAACAGAGAAAAAAATCAGGTATTATATTTAATCTGAATCCACAAGGAGAAATTTTCACACCCTCATTCAATATTTGACGGACTTAAACTAGGTCATATTGACAATAAGTTGGCCGTTGAAAAATTGTTAGAGACTCCCTCCTCCTCTAGAATGTACCAAACAACATTGGGTTGAGTTGAAATCCTTAAGCGTTTGAAGACTTTCTCTCACATCTCACTTACACAGCCTTAAACTGTTCGCTCATCTCATTCTCCATCAAGTGTTCCTCCTGACCACTTTCCATACCGGATCTCCTGTACCAACTTGAGAGAGGACATAGGAAAGGAAAATGGGAGGAGTGAAAGGATGGTGAGGAACGGAAATGGAAAAGGGAGACTGCCAGTATGCTTTGAAACAGGACCACCATGTGGTCTTCATTATACTCTATGTATTCTATGTGAAATTCCTTTGGCAGTCCTATATGGGATCATTACCAAAAAAATGTGCTTGGGCAAATTTAGAGCATAAAAAAAAATTACTAACAAGACAGCATCTTGCTTTATTGCTCTTTCAAATAAATCTCTTCTTTCCTATGGCTGATCAACACTGGTAGTTGAGTTCATCTGACCAAGACACATGGAGATAGATCCAATACTTTGTCAGAAATCTAAGAATGTTCTATCAAGGTGTTCCTAGGCTTTAAAAAATATAAAAATACTTTTTTTTTTTTTTTTTTTTTTTTGCTTTACGTGGGCCTCTCACTGCCGTGGCCTCTCCCGTTGCGGACGGAGCACAGGCTCCGGACACGCAGGCTCAGTGGCCATGGCTCATGGGCCCAGCCGCTCCGTGGCATGTGGGATCTTCCCGGACCGGGGCACGAACCCGCATCCCCTGCATCAGCAGGCGGACTCTCAACCACTGCACCACCAGGGAAGCCCTAAAAACACTTTTTGATATGTTCTGATCAAAAATCCTTCCTTGCAATATTCAGGTAACTTTCATTCAGGGGTATTTCAAATGAAACTTTTTGAGTTAATCACTAAGAAAGGGAATGTCCAAAGGATAAATAAAAGTGTTCATTATTCAGAAGGTAATACGCAAAAGTGTGGACATCAAAGATTCAAGAAAGCAAAAAATATTTAAATAGACAAAGTCTACACCTTTGTCAATTCAAGGGATTAAAATTAAAAAAAAAATTTTATCACCTTCTTAGGAACAATTTGGGTCACAACAGCACTTGTCTCAACCATCTGGGCTCTTCCCTGACCTCTTCACTCTTCTGTTTGTTTCACTTTTCCTTAGGTTTAGCTGGTGCCCTTCTTTGCAGAAGCCTAAAATGGTACAATACATTCCCCACCTATGAAGCATCTAATCAAAGGACAAATACTCCTAATTTTCACATACCAAACCTAGTGATATTTGCTATTTTTTTAGCTGACATGTACCAATAGTATTCTGCTATGGTAAGCAAGGTAGTTAGATCCTGGCCTCAAGGCATTTATAATTTAAAACTATCAATAAGGATAAACATACCTAAGCACATGTCAACAAGCCAGGAACTGCATAATAAATCTAGAGGTAGAAAGCAGAGACAAGATTCTAAAGAAAGCCGTATCTATAGTTCAGAATTTAAAAGAAACATTTTGCAACATTTTTACAAAATGTGGGGAGAAGGAGTTAAAAGCATGTTAGCCTTCTCTGGATGCTTTTAAGCAAAAACATGATGCTGCACATTTTGGTCATCTCAGCCTGTCATCCCTCCCTCCCCTCTTTGTGGCACCCTCTAACTTCTGACACTTTGGTCATAGGTGACTTCTGTACTCCACTTATTCTCTACCATTCAGATCTAATTAGAACAGTAATTTACATCTTGGAGTCCATTCTATTCATCCAGTTTCCCTCTTTCAAAAGGTTTGTTTCTTGGGCTTCCCTGGTGGCGCAGTGGTTGAGATTCCGCCTGCCAATGCAGAAGACACGGGTTTGTGCCCCAGTCCGGGAAGATCCCACGTGCCGCAGAGCGGCTGGGCCCGTGAGCCATGGCCGCTGAGCGTGCGCGTCCGGAGCACAGGCTCCGCAACGGCAGAGGCCACAACAGTGAGAGGCCCGCGTACAGCAAAAAAAAAAAAAAAAAAAAAGGTATGTTTCTTTAAGTCTCATTTCTCTTGTGCAATGAAAGGCTTTACTCCCTGTTCATAGAATTTTAAACATTAAAGTTAATAGAAATGTAAACATCAGCAAATATACATGTGGGTGAGGGGGTGACATTTGAGAAATAAACGTGCCTTCTTGGACCACTGAGATTACAGCACATTAACTGTAAGCATCTTAAATCCTTTTTGATTTTTAGGCCACCTTGTAAGGTCTTTTTTAAAAGTTTTATCGGTGTCTGAGTAAACTGCCAGTGCAATAGTGACAATGATGATGGTGGACGTAACAATGATAATTATCCTAATTGCTTAGAGTGTTATCAAGTAAAGAGCTCTGAAGTTCATTTTCTTTCAGAGCAGTATTTAACTGCAAAGATTTCTAATCTAGGCATATAAGACAGCATTTGAATGAAGAAATATTATCAGAAACCTATTAGGAGGAGAGGATGGGAATCTTGCCGTTATTTTAGTGACAGCTTTTCAAAATATGAAGAATGACAAGGGAAGAGGCAGCATAATAACATCTGTTAGAAAGAATTCGGCTTCACTGTAAGCAAGTTACTGAACCCCTCTAAGGCTCAACTTCTTCACCTGTAAAATGGGAATAATAAAGCCTACCACGCTGGGACTTAGCCTTCTAGCTCAGTAAATCTTATTTCTTTATTCTTCCTTGTGAAAAAAAAAAAAAGGGAAAAACCTTAAGCCTGAAAAAAATATATGAAATGAAACCCGACAGTGACCATAGGGAGAAAACTCTTACCCTATATGTCAGTGAATCCAAGTGTCACAAATATGATATATTGCTACTGTAAAATAGTCACAGTTTTGAAATTTACCTTGACCACATGAAATATGAGAAGAAAACTTTATAGAAATGGAATCAATTTTCCATTTCTCCTATGGGAGGGTCCTCTATCAAGCCAACTTTCTCCCTCTTATAGAACTTCATTTAAATTCTATCTTTAAGCCTTTCTATAATAATTGTATGGAGTGTGACTCAGACCATTTAAATTCTTATGTTTATTCATGCTTACAGCATAATTTACATGTTCTTATGCTTCCATTGTGTCTTCCCATGTATTTGTTGTGCCAGTTCCCTGCCAATCCCATGTAAATTGTAAGAAACTTGAGGGCCAGGTCATTGCTGTAATTTAATGGTTGCTAAACACAATGTACTACATTTAGGCCTTATCTTACTTGACCTCTCGGACGTGTCTATTATCGGTTCCTACGTCTTCCTTCTTGAACATTGTCCTTGGTTTCTATGATCCTGTATTCATCTAGTTCTCGTATCTCAGGCTGCACCTTCTCATACTTCTTCATGGGTTCCTTTTTCTGACAACCTCTTAGAAGCTGATGTTCCTTAGGGATCGATCCTCTTACTTCCTTCTCTCTTCATTCTATAGATGCTTCCAATATGATTTCATCTGCTCCGCTGGCTCCAACTAACATTCATATATGCCGATAACTCCCATATCTGGAGCTCCAGCATGTTCTCCCTTCAGACCTCCAGGTACATGCATTCAAGTGCTACTAGACATTTCCACTTACCTGTCTCATAGGCACTTCAAACTCAGCATCTCCAAAACGAAACGTAGTATCTTTGTCTTTCCCTCGCGGGCTTTGCCCTCCCTTCCTGGGTTCTCCTCTCCCTGAAGGCACCTTCATCTGCATCACAAAACAGACGCCAGGGAGTCATCCTTAATCCTGTCTCTCCCCAACCCCCAAATCAAACTAGACTAATTCCTATGCGTTCTGCCTCCCAAAGATCTCCTTGATTCTCTTTACTTCTTTGTGTCCTCACTACTACTAACTGGGTCAACATCCACCAAATTCTTGTTGAATTATTGGAACAACTTTCTATTCTTTCCTGGTCTCCTTACAAGATGCTGGGTTTGCCCAGTACTGCCCCATATTGTAGTGAAACTGGTCTTTCTAAATTGTATATCTGATTCAAGACACTCACACCTGCTTAAACCACACAAATAGTCTTCATAACCCTCAGGATAAAAATTCATTTTCTTTAGTGAAGCCAACAAGCTCTTCATGGTAGCCCCTTTCCTGTCCAGCCTCATCTCTTGTCACTTACTTTCTCATCACTCCCATTCTGAACTATCTGAAATTCTCCAGGTGTGACATTTACTCTTATATCTTCAGCTTCTGTGACTCCATTATCTCTGCTTAAACCTCCCTCTTGAGATTGGAATTGACATATATACACTACTACATATAAAATGGATAACTAACAAGAACCTACTGTATAGCACGGGACCTCTACTCAATGCTCTGTGGTGACCTAAATGGGAAGGAAATCCAAAAAAGAAGGGATATATGTACATGTATAGCTGATTCACTTTACTGTACAGCAGAAACTAACACAACATTGTAAAGCAACTATACTCCAAAAAAAAAAGTATTCCTATATTTAGCAAGCATTTCTTTACTTCTGAAACTCCCAAAGAAATGACTCTGCTTTCTATTAACAATTTTGGCTGCTTCAGCCTTTCAAAAGCAGTTGGAAGTCTCTAAGTTAATATGTAAATTAATGGTGTCCAATAATATTGTCTGGATTTGGAGTAATGACAATCACTCATAACGGGGGATTTTTTTTTTTTTAGATGTTGGGGGTGGTAGGAGTTTATTAATTAATTAATTAATTTTTGCCTGTGCTGGGTCTTCGTTTCTGTGAGAGGGCTTTCTCTAGTTGTGGCAAGCGGGGGTCCACTCTTCATTGTGGTGCGCGGGCCTCTCACTATCGCGGCCTCTCCTGTTGCGGAGCACAGGCTCCAGACACGCAGGCTCAGTAGTTGTGGCTCACGGGCCTAGTTGCTCGGTGGCATGTGGGATCCTCCCAGACCAGGGCTCGAACCCGTGTCCCCGGAATTAGCAGGCAGATTCTCAACCACTGTGCCACCAAGGAAGCCCAACGGGGGATATTTTTGAAATATATTAAAAAAAAAAAAAAAAAAAACAACTCCTCCCCAACTTTAACAAAGTTACATAGAGTATCATTTAAGAAGGGTGGAAGGGATGTAACATACAACACGATAAATGTGATGAACAGTGCTGTAGGTTACATATGAAAGTTGTTGAGAGAGTAAATCCTAAGAGTTCTCATCCCAAGGAAAACTTTTTTCTATTTCTTTAATTTTGCACCTATATGAGATGATAGGTGTTCACTAAACTCACTGTGATTATCACCTCATGATGTATGTAAATCATATAGTTATGCTGTACATCTTAAACTTATACAGTGCTGTATGTGAGTTATATCTCGATAAAACTGGAAGAAGAAAAAAAAGATTGATGCAGTTTCAGGGCAATTTCTCCTCTTCCAAAGTTGAGCAGTTCACCTTGGAAAGGTCACTTTTAAGAGAAGAGGGCCAATACATTGTTTCCTTGTGATCTAATCATTGACTGAGTTTATTGAGATCACTGGTTCTGAATACAGATACCATCTATTTATTTCCTTTTTCAGTTTAATTGAGGTAATGTGATAATTTGATATATGTATACATTGGGAAGGGATTGCCTGCATCAAGTTAATCAACACAGTCGCTACCTCACATATATTACCCCTCTTTTTGGTTGAGAACATTTAAATCCTACTCTCTCAGCAATTTAAGTTGTACAATAACTGTGGTATCAACTATAGCCACCATATTACACATTAGATCCTCAGGCCTTATTCATCTTATACCTGAGTTTGTACTTTTAACCAATCTCTCTCTGTTTCCTCCACCCCAAACCCTGTTCCTGGCAACAACTTTTCTACTATCTGTTTCTTTGAGTTCCACTTTCTTTTTTGATTCTACATAGAAATGATACCATGCAGTATTTGTCTTTCTCTGTCTGGTTCATTTCACTTAGCATAATGCCCTCCTGGTTCCTCCACATTTCCCAGGTCTCCAGGGAGAATCGCAGGCAGCCTCCAGATGTGTGCTAGAGTACAAGCCTGACCCTCAGGCAGCAGCTTTCAAAATGTGCAGATGGACCCCTTTCCAGGAAAGATTGGGAGACTGGTGATTTTGCTTGCCCCCTTTGTGCTGAGCCCTGGGGGGATGATCATGCACCATTAACAACTGCTCCTTTGTTTGCTATGTTCTGTGGGAGTCGTCTGTACTGCTACTGGTAGTGACCAAGTCGGCTTGTCCTTCTACACCTGCTCAAAAGATGGTGGTGTAACCCTGAATCCCTTTCCTGATGCTGCCAAGTCACCTTAACTTATTCTCAGGTTTCTTCCTGGAGGACCTTGATCATACAAAGCAAGCAACAGGCACACATGAGGCAAAAAACTCTTAACCACTGCCGTGGGATGACTTAACCTCTCTCCCAAGCTAAATGTTCAGGTCTAGCAATAATTAATCAAGCTTATCACCTTTTAACAGAATAAATAAGGTGGTTTTGACAGACATTTGGATATAGCAATTCATTTAGCACAATACAAACGTGGTCGGAATTCCCACAAATACTGAAAGAGATCAGTTTTCTAGGCAATAGGTTCTGCATCTGTGATACATTGCTTTGATACTCCTGTTTTGTTTCCATCACAATAAGCAAATGAATATTGCTTATTTTGCGTCCATGAGATCTGAAGTTCTAAGCAGAACACTGAAGGGTAACTTCATCCCCATCAGAATCTTAATGTTACTTGAAGAAGGTATTTGATTGTGAGGCAATAGTCCCTGTGTAATTCGCAACTGGGTATTCATAGGCCCACTCTCTGTCACTAGATTCTTCTTTGTATGTTATTTGACATTTTTCCCATGAGTATTTAGTACTACTGATTCTCAGTAGATGGGTTCAAGACCCAGACACACATTATTAAAATTAAATGTGACATGGAAGTGAACAAAAACACCAGGCAGAAACATGAAAATCTGGCTACCAGAACTATAGGATATGATCCAGGTATCATAGGATTATTGCAAGGTGGAATTAAATCTTTTGCACACTACTCTTGGACACTATACTTCTCATAAAGCAGCAAAAGTTTGCAACACTGCTCCTGTCTCCTACCGAACTTTCAGTCAATAAAATCTCACAGCCTTTCTTTCATGATGGTTGTTAAATCAGTTCCACATCCTGCACTTTTACCATTGATTTTTTTAAACATATACCTTACAGTTTTTCCCAAATACATTCTGTCTTACTAGTTTTAAGCACTTTTTCTGGCCCACTTGTCTTTGACGGCTTCTCTAAGAAAAAGAATCACCACTCGTGGATTCAGCCCTCCTGAATATTTTACCTCAGGATGTTTACATCAGGCTAAATTAGGGCATTCTGAACTGATGTTATACTAAATGCTTTTAACTACTTTGCAATCAATTCCTAGGAATGGAGTGTGCATGGGGGAAAGGGAAGAGATGGAGGGTAGGAGGTAAGAGTAAAATTTGGAAGATGAGTGAATTTTTTTTTAAGACTGGAATCAAGAAATTCATTATAAATATGAAAAACACAGCTGTAACTGGCATAGGGAGTGATTCAGCTTTCCATCCTGGCAGTCTTTTAACTCTGGCAGCATGAATTGGACCTGAAAGACTTCTACTGCTTTGGGTTCTGATTTTCATTTAGTCTTACCAGCAAGGAAAATCACCCTGGAGCCATGTGCCTGCTGACTTTGTTAATTTCCTCAAATATGTCCCTTGTTTAAATCACTGCTGATTAAACATTCTTGACATCTTTCCTTTCTCAACGTGCCATGACACATCAGGTGATCCCAGTGGAAGGTAAAAGTTAAATCTGTTTCTTTAAAATGTTTGAAAGTGAGCAGCGGAAAAAACAATAGTAGCTGAGATGATAAATGCCTCTGATGGGCTACGTGTCTTTTAACTGTTGATAGTCTTCAAAAAATGGCATATTAGCCATCAGGAAACATCACCAGGAGCTAAGTTAGAGCAAAGGCTTGAACTACAGTAAGCCTGAGCTGCTGCTGCCAAAAAAGCATTTCCCAAGCGGGGCCGAATGCCCTGCTGCTATGGAAGGTCAGTTAGAGGCAGCAATTTTGGCAGTGATCGTGGATTGTCTCTTTGCCTTATCAGAAACGGTGTTCAAATTCACTCTAATATTTGATCCTGTATCTTCCGAACAGTTTGAATTTTAAGGTAGTAAAACTGTTTGCCACAAAGAAACCAGGCATGTGTAGAATGTTAACTGCAAGTTTGTTTATACTGTGCAATGCTCCTTGTAGCACAACAAAAGTTAAGACTTTTTGTTCCACCTGTGGCAGTAACAGGAAAAGGATGACTACCACAGCAGATTACTCACTCCCACCTGCCTAATCGTCTGTCAGACTCTGTCAGTTGTGTGAAAGGAGGAACTCACCATACTCAGTGTAATACAATAGAAAAAGCACCACTCTGGAAGTGAAGAAAACAAGTTTTCTTTTCTTGGCTCTGCCCACAAACTGTGCAACCTCGGATAAGTTGTTTAAACTCTCAGATCTTTAATTTCTCATCTGTGTAGGCATTAGGATAGAATAGGATCTTGCATTTTATATGTCATTCCATGACTCCCCCAACCCTAACAAGAATGATCTTTCTGGAATGTTCCTATGATTTTATATGTGTACCTCACTCAGTGCAATCTGGGATGTTAATTTAATTTAATATCACTTGGAAGATAATCTGAAGAAAAGATCAGATAAAAAATCATACATTTTTCTTCTGCCAAGAAAGATCCTATTTTAGGGATTTGCTTTTACTGACTTCAGGGGTTATATATATATATTTACATATATATATATTTACATATATATATATAAATAAGTATATATGTATTTTTTAAGGTAGAGGTTACATTAGTGTCATGTGTCAGAACTGCTATCTTGGGGTCTGGGGATGGGGAAGATTTAAGTGCTCTGAGCCATAGAGTCAATACATTCATGCATCTGAGGTCTGTCACTGACTCTTCTCTGGGAATCAGGCCAGTCATCTCTGATCTTTGTATCTGAACATCTTTGTTTCTATCTGGGAGTTATTCATTTATTTAAGTTTGCTTCAGGAAACTGTGGAACATAATCATTTGGGAGCATGTGCTTATGGGACAATGTCAGAAGAATGTAAAAATTTAAAAGTAAGTAAAAAAACTAAAAGTTGCTTCCTTTAGGCTTTGTTGTTGACAATATAAGCGCCTCGTGAATTGGAGAACTCTAACATCGTCTGTAGGTTGTCATGGTAATAGCTACTGCTATTACCAGCCTACCTGGAAGGATACAAATGTAATAATTCAAAAGTCTTTCTCCTATTACTTATAAAGTGGCAAATGTTTTCCTCCTCTGGTCTATGTATCTTTCCCATTTCTCACTTTCTGCTGCATCAAAGGCCATTTCTTTCTCTGTGTTTCTTTTCTGCAGAGCTACATGGCTCCATCACCAATTGTTTAGGATAATGGTCTTTCTCTTCCTTGGAGATCTAGAAGGGTTATGAACTGCAGGGGAAATAGGGTTTGAGTCATGGCAACTATTTGCCTGTGGAGAATTAGAAAGTTATCTTTTTCTTCAATTAGGAGTAGATAACAGAGGCCTATGGAATTACATTCATGTAACTCAATCATAACTGCTAGAGTGACTCAGCTAAAACTTAGTCTTATTTTATGGCAGAGAAATATTGATTGGGGTTAAGTAAGTGGTTACATAAGTTTAGAGTCCTGCATTTACATGTATCCACAGTATACTGTTTATTTGCTTTTCTCTTTTTAACAAGTTCTAGAGATTTCCAGGTCAGGATGGTGAGTGGAACTAATGCCAAAACTCCCATCTTCAGCTAAAAATAGAATAGCTTGGTAAACTAGATCTTGTAAACTGAAAAGCACATGGCCAGACTTAAAAGCAAGAAGGGGAAATAAGTGGCCCAGAAACCAAGATATTACCATCAAAAATGGCAAAACAAAACAAAATAAACCAAGATATTACCATCAGAAATGGCAAAACAAAACAAAATCAGACAGAAGCATATAGCTGCAGGCAGTTGAAGCTGAGGGCCTAACATAATCTAACAGGAGCTGCAAAAGGAAGAACAGAGAAAATGGGCTCAAAGCAATGTGACAAGAGAGAATGCCCAGAATTTCCCAGAGTGAAAGAAAGAAAAGGGTCATCGGACTGATGAATTCCACCATGTGTCAAACAGGTAAATATACTTAAAAAATTAACATCTAGAGGTCCCAGAGGCTGGGCTACGCCAAGCCCTGAGCATGAGCAGCTGTGGCGGGGGCAGCATCCAGTGGTGGTGCCAGCAGTTCCAGCCTGTTGCTTTACTTTTTAGCTGCACAAACATAGTCATTATGCCAAAGAGAAAGTCTCCAGAGAATCCAGAGGGCAAGGATGGATCCAAAGTAAGTAAACAGGAGCCCACCAGAAGGTCTGCCAGGTTGTCAGCGGGACCAGCAATATAATACCTTCCACTGACATCATTGCCCGTGGTGCTGACGCAGAGCCTCCTTGGAAGCCAGTGGGATTACAGACTACAAAACCTCATCGATTTTTTATCAAGCCGCCTGTGATTGTTCAGCACAAGTTTTTATGCATTTTAACCACTATAATAGAAGCTGTGACCCAGAATTGCATCTTTCAGATTCGCTGTGGGTGTGTTCCTAAAGAGAGTGCTTGAGGTCAGGATGCAACTTCTTCATCCTTGTATCCCCTAGGGCAGGCTATGCTGCCTCTCCAGGTGAGAGGACTTGGGAATCTGTAGAGAAAGGAGCCTTTGCAGGAGTGGTGCTGAAGAACCATTCACCAGCCGTGTGGCTGACAGGGTCTTAGTGCTCCGGCCGGCTGTCAGGCCTGAGACTCTGAGGTGGGAGAGCCGAGTTCAGGACACTGGTCCACCAGAGACCTCCTGGCCCCACGTAATATCAATCAGTGAGAGCTCTCCCAGAGATCTCTGTCTCAACGCTGAGATCCAGCTCCACTCAACAACCAGCAAGCTCCAGTACTGAACACCCTATGCCAAACAATTAGCAAGACAGGGACACAACCCCACCCATTAGCAGAGAGGCTGCCTAAAATCATACTTAGGTCACAGACACCCCAAAACACACCATTGGACGTGGTCCTGCCCACTAGAAAGAAAAGATCCAGCCTCATCCACCAGAACACAGGCACCAGTCCCCTCCACCAGGAAGCCTGCACAACCCACTGAACCAAACTTACCGACTGGGGGCAGGCACCAAAAACAATGGGAACTATGAACCTGCAGCCTGCAAAAAGGAGATCCCAAACATAGTAAGTTAAACAAAATGAGAGGACAGACAAATACACAGCAGATGAAGGAACAAAGTAAAAACCCACCAGACCAAACAAATGAAGAGGAAATAGGCAGTATACCTGAAAAAGAATTCAGAGTAATGATAGTAAAGATGATCCAAAATCTTGGAAACAGAATGGAGAAAACACAAGAAACGTTTAACAAGGACCTAGAAGAACTAAAGAGCAAACACTGATGAACGACACAATAAATGAAATTATACATTCTGTAGAAGGAATCAGTAGGAGAATAACTGAGGCAGAAGAACGGATAAGTGACCTGGAAGATAAAATAGTGGAAATAACTATCACAGAGCAGAATAAAGAAAAAAAAAAGAAAAGAATTGAAGACACAGTCTCAGAGACCTCTGGGATAACATTAAACACACTGACATTTGAATTATAGGGGTCCCAGAAGAAGAAGAGAAAAAGAAAGGGATTGAGAAAATATTTGAAGAGATTATAGTTGAAAACTTCCCTAATGTGGGAAAGGAAATAGTCAATCAAGTCCAGGAAGCGCAGAGAGTCCCATACAGGATAAATCCAAGGAGGAACATGCCAAGACACATATTAATCAAACTATCAAAAATTAAATACAAATAAAAAATATTAAAAGCAGCAAGGGAAAAGCAACAAATAACACACGAGGGAATCCCCATAAGGTTAATAGCTGATCTTTTAGCAGAAACTCTGCAAGCCAGAAGGGAGTGGCAGGACATATTTAAAGTGATGAAAGGGAAAAACCTACAACCAAAATTACTCTACCCAGCAAAGATCTCATTCAGATTCGACGGAGAAATTAAAACCCTTACGGACAAGCAAAGGCTAAGAGAATTCAGCACCACCAAACCAGCTTTACAACAAAGGCTAAAGGAACTACTCTAGTCAGGAAACACAAGAGAAGGAAAAGACCTAAAATAACAAACCCAAAACAATTAAGAAAATGGTAATAGGAGCATACATATCGATGATTACCTTAAATGTAAATGGATTAAGTGCTCAAACCAAAAGACATAGACTTGCTGAATGGATACAAGAACAAGACCCATACATATGCTGTCTACAAGAGACCCACTTCAGACCTAGGGACACATACAGACTGAAAGTGAGGGGATAGAAAAAGATATTCCATGCAAAGGGAAATCAAAAGAAACCTGGAGTAGCAGTTCTCATATCAGACAAAATAGACTTTAAAATAAAGACTATTACAAGAGACAAAGAAAGACACTACATAATGATCAAGGGATCAATCCAAGAAGAAGATATAACAATTGTAAATATTTATGCACCCATCATAGGAGCACCTCAATACATAAGGCAAATGTTAACAGCCATAAAAGGGGAAAACAAGAGTAACACAACCATAGTAGGGGACTTTAACACCCCACTTTCACCAATGGACACATCATCCAAAATGAAAATAAATAAGGAAATACAAGCTTTAAATGACACATTGAACAAGATGGATTTATTTGATATTTATAGGACATTGCATCCTAAAACAACAGAATACACTTTCTTCTAGAGTGCTCATGGAACATTCTCCAGGAAGATCATATCTTGGGTCACAAATCAAGCCTTGGTAAATTTAAGAAAATTGAAATCATATCAAGTATCTTTTCCAGCCACAACGCTGTGCGACTGGATATCAATTACAGGAAAAAAATCTGTAAAAAATACAAACACATGGAGGCTAAACAACATACTACTAAATAACAAAGGGATAATTGAAGAAATCAAAGTGGAAATCAAAAAATACCTAGCAACAAATGACAATGAAAACACAACGACCCAAAACCAATGTGATGCAGCAAAAGCAGTTCTAAAAGGGAAGATTACAGCAATACACTCCTACCACAAGAAACAAGAAACATCTCAAATAAACAACCTAACCTTACACCTAAAGCAATTAGAGAAAGAAGAACCAAAAAAACCCAAAGTTAGCAGAAGGAAAGAAATCATAAAGATCAGATCAGAAATGAAGGAAACAATAGCAAAGCTCAATAAAACTAAAAGCTGGTTCTTTGAAAAGATAAATGAAATTGATAACCCATTAGCCAGTTTCATCAAGAAAAAAAGGGAAAAGACTCAAATCAACAGAATTAGAAATGAAAAAGGAGAAGTAACAACTGACACTGCAGAAATACAAAGGATCATGAGAGATTACTACAAGCAACTCTATGCCAATAAAATATGACAACCTGGAGGAAATGGAGAAATTCTTAGAAAAACAGAAACTTCTGAGACAGAACCAGGAAGAAATAGAAAATATAAACAGACCAATCACAAGCACTGAAATTGAAATTGTGATTAAAAATATTCCAACAAACAAAAGCGCAGGACCAAATGGCTTCACAGGCAAATTCTACCAAACATTTAGAGAAGAGCTAACACATATCCTTCTCAAACTCTTCCAAAATATCTATAGAGAGGAACACTTCCAAACACATTCTACGAGGCAACCATCACCCTGATACCAAAACCAGACAAAGATGTCACAAAAAAAGAAAACTACAGGCCAATATCACTGATGAACATAGATGCAAAAATCCTCAACAAAATCCTAGCAAACAGAATCCAACAGCACGTTAAAAGGATCATACACCACGATCAAGTGGGGTTTATCCCAGGAATGCAAAGATTCTTCAATATACGCAAATCAATCAATGTGATACACTATATTTACAAATTGAACGATAAAAGCCAACTGATCATCTCAATAGATGCAGCAAAAGCTTTCGACAAAATTCAACACCCATTTATGATAGAAAGTCTCCAGAAAGTAGGCATAGAGGGAACCTACCTCAACATAATAAAGGCCGTATATGACAAACTCACAGCCAACATCATTCTCAATGGTGAAAAACTGAAGCCATTCCCTCTAAGATCAGGAACAAAACAAGGTTGCCCACTCTCACCACTATTATTCAACCTAGTTTTGGAAGTTTTAGTCACAGCGATCAGAGAAGAAAAAGAAATAAAGGAATCCAAACAGGAAAAGAAGAAGTAAAATTGTCACTGTTTGCAGATAACATGATACTATACATAGAGAATCCTAAAGATGCCACCAGAAAACTACGAGAGCGAATCAATGAATTTGGTAAAGTTGCAGGATACAAAATTAATGCACAGAAATCTCTTGCATTCTTATACACTAATGATGAAAAATCTGAAAGATAAATTAAGGAAACTCTGCCATTTACCATTGCAACAGAAAGAATAAAATACCTAGGAATAAACCTACCTAAGGAGACAAAAGAACTGTATGCAGAAAACTATAAGACACTGATGAAAGAAATTAAAGACGATACAAACAGATGGAGAGATATACCATGTTCTTGAATTGGAAGAATCAATATTGTGAAAATGACTATACTACCCAAAGCAATCTACAGATTCAATGCAATCCCTATCAAACTACCAATGGCATTTTTCAGAGACCTAGAACAAAAAATTTCACAATTTGTATGGAAACACAAAAGACCCCAAATAGCCAAAGCAATCTTGAGAAAGAAAAACAGAGCTGAAGGAATCAGGCCCCCTGACTTCAGACCATACTACAAAGCTACAGTAATCAAGACAGTATGGTACTGGCACAAAAACAGAAATATAGGTCAATGGAACAGGATAGGAAGCCCAGAGATAAACCCACGCACATATGTTCACCTTTTCTTTCATAAGGCAGGCAAGAATATACAATGGAGAAAAGACAGCCTCTTCAATAAGTGGTGCTGGGAAAACTGGACAGCTACATGTAAAAGAATGAAATTAGAACACTCCCTAACACAATACATAAAAATAAACTCAAAATGGATTAAAGACCTAAATGTAAGGCCAGACACTATAAAACTCTTAGAGGAAAACATAGGCAGAACACTCTATGACATAAATCACAGCAAGATCCTTTTTGACCCACCTCCTAGAGAAATGGAAATAAAAACAAAATAAACAAATGGGGCCTAATGAAAGTTCAAAGCTTTTGCACAGCAAAGGAAACCATAAACAAGATGAAAAGACAACCCTCAGAATGGGAGAAAATATTTGCAAATGAAGCAACGGACAAAGGATTAATCTTCAAAATATACAAGAAGCTCATGCAGTTCAATATCAAAAAACAAACAACCCAGTCCAAACATGGGCAGAAGACCTAAACAGACATTTCTCCAAAGAAGATATACAGATTGCCAACAAACATATGAAAGGATGCTCAACATCACTAATCATTAGAGAAATGCAAATCAAAACTACAGTGAGGTATCACTTCACACCAGTCACAATGGCCATCATCAAAAAATCTACAAACAGTAAATGCTGGAGAGGGTGTGGAGAAAACAGAACCCTCTTGCACTGTTGGTGGGAATGTAAATTGATACAGCCACTATGGAGAACAGTATGGAGGTTGCTTAAAAAACTGAAAATAGAACTACCATATGACCCAGCAATCCCACTACTGGGCATATACCCAGAGAAAACCATAATTCAAAAAGAGTCATGTGCCACAATGTTCGTTGCAGCTCTGTTTACAATAGCCAGGACATGGAAGCAACCTAAGTGTCCATCGACAGATGAATGGATAAAGAAGATGTGGCATATATATACAGTGGAATGTTACTCAGCCATAAAAAGAAACGAAATGGAGTTATTTGTAGTGAGATAGATGTACCTAGAGACTGTCATAAAGAGTGAAGTAAGTCAGCAAGAGAAAAACAAATACCGTATGCTAACACATATATATGGAGTCTAAAAAAAAAATAGCTCTGAAGAACCCAGGAGCAGGACAGGAATAAAGATGCAGACATAGAGAATGGACTTGAGGACACGGGGAGGGGGAAGGGTAAGGTGGGATGAAGTGAGAAAGTGGCAGCATGGACATATATACACTACCAAATGTAAAATAGATAGCTAGTGGGAAGCAGCTGCATACACAGGGAGATCAGCTCTGTGCCTTGTGACTACCTAGAGGGGTGGGTTAGGGAGGGTGGGAGGGAGATGCAAGAGGGAGGAGATATGGTGATGTATGTATATGTATAGCTGATTCACTTTGTTATAAAGCAGAAACTAATACACCATTGTAATGCAATTATACTCCAATAAAGATGTTAAAAGAACAAAGGAACAAAAAAAACTGAGGCACTGGGCTTACCTGGAGGTGCAGTGGTTAAGAATCCACCTGCCAGTGCAGGGGACACAGGTCGAGCCCTGGTCTGGTAAGAACCCATATGCCGTGGAGCAACTAAGCCCGTGCGCCACAACTCCTGAGCCTGCTCTCTAGAGCCTGTGAGCCACAACTACTGAGCCCATGCCACAACTACTGGAGCCCACACACCTAGATCCCGTACTCCGCAACAAGAGAAGCCCCTGCAATGAGAAGCCCACACACCACAACGAAGAGTAACACCTGGTCACCACAGTTAGAGAAAGCCTGTGCACAGCAACAAAGACCTAATGCAGCCAAAAATAAATAAATTAAAAAAGAAGATGTAGCACAAATATACTATGGAATATCACTCAGCCATAAAAAGAAACGAAATTGTACTCTTTGTAGTGAGGTGGATGGACCTAGAGTCTGTCATACCTAGTGGAGTAAGTCAGAAAGAAAAAAATAAATACTGTAAGCTAACACATATGTACGGAATCTTTAAAAAAACAAAAACAGAAACTGGTTCTGAAGAACCTAGGGGCAGGACAGGAGTAAAGATACAGACATAGAGAATGGACTTGAGGACACAGGGAGGGAGAAGGGTAAGCTGAGATGAAGTGAGAGAGTGGCATGGACATATATACACTACCAAATGTATAATAGATAGCTAGTGGGAAGCAGCTGCATGACACAGGGAGATCAGCTCGATGCTTTGTGACCACCTAGAGGAGTGGGATAGGGAGGGTGGGAGGGAGATGCAAGAGAGAGAGGATATGGGGATATATGTATACATATAGCTGATTCACTTTGGGTTTTTTTGGCTGCGTTAGGTCTTTGTTGCTGCGTGTGGGCTTTCTCTATTTGTGGCAAGCGGGGGCTACTCTTCATTGCAGTGCACGGGCTTCTCATTGTGGTGGCTGCTCTTGTCATGGAGCACAGGCTCTAGGCGCATGGGCTTCAGTAGTTGTGGCTCATGGGCTCTATAGTGCAGGCTCAGTAGTTGTGGCTCATGGGCTCTAGAGAGCAGGCTCAATAGTTGTGGTGCACCAGTTTAGTTTCTCTGCAGCACGTGGGATCTTCCCAGATCAGGGCTTGAACCCGTTTCCCCTGCATCGGCAGGCGTATTCTGAACCACTGCGCCACCAGGGAAGCCCGATTCACTTTGTTATACAGAAGAAAGTAACACAACATTGTAAAGCACTTATACTCCAATAAAAATGTTAAAAAAAAATTAACGTCTATTTTTTTTCCTTTTTTTCATAGCTGAGCATTTTGGGCTTCCGGTTCTGGAAAATTACTTATATTGCAAATGAAAGTTCTAATTGATGTACTTATTAAAGAGGCACACCAACCGAGTGTTACTTAGAAATATATCAATTTTAACAGATTAAAAAAAAAATCTAACCTAATGGCGTTTCTTTTGCCTTCAAGTTCCTAAAGGTTTTAAATATGCAAATATTTAAATACTAAAAACTTGAGCAAAATATTCTATTAAAATGTATATTCCCAATCAAAAACAGAAAAAATTCACACCTAGATACAATTTCAGAATATTAAGATAAAGAGAAAACCCTACGAAAGAAAAATAAAAATCAGATTAACTCTATAGACTTTTCTTAGTAAAAATAGATGCCTAAGGAAATAGATTATCTGTAAGCTTTCTGAAGAAAAAATAACTGTACTATAATTCTACAGCCAGTCAAGCTATAGTTTATGAACATATTGTAAAGCATACGTATACCTCTTAGACAAAGACCATCATTAGAAAAAGTTTGAAGGTCTATTTTTCAGCTAACTAAATTTATAGGGACGTACAAGAACCAGAAATGGGCAAAGAACCAGGAAAGCATAATGGAAAATGCAAATGAATGTTGTTTGTAAACAAAAACAAAGTCATATTTTCATTTTTAGTAAAAATATGTATCTAAAATTTTAGGTAAAAATCATATGGTAGGGCTTCCCTGGTGGCGCAGTGCTCGAGAGTCCGCCTGCCGATGCAGGGGACTTGGGTTCGTGCCCCGGTCCAGGAAGATCCCACATGCCACGGAGCGGCTGGGCCCGTGAGCCATGGCCGCTGAGCCTGCGCGTCCGGAGCCTGTGCTCCGCAGCGGGAGAGGCCACAGCGGTGAGAGGCCCGCGTACCGCAAAAAAAAAAAAAAATCATCTGGTAGTTGGAGAAAAGTGAAGTGTGCTAAGATTATTGTCTTCTTCAGAAGGAGGAGAAAGATGCTGATTAACTTTGGATTTTAAGAAAATGTAAACATATGTATGAATGTTGAAAAAAATTTTTTGTTTTTTCTTTTGGCCACGCCACTCAGCATGTGGGATCTTAGTTCCCTGACCAGGGATTGAACCCATGCCCCCTGCAGTGGAAGTGTGGAGTCTTAACCACTGGACTGCCAGGGAAGTTCCTGAATGTTAAAAAAATTTTAATGGTCAACAGTAAAAAAGAAAGGAAGGAAGAAAAAAAGGAAAGAAGGGAGGAAGGGAGGAAGGGAAAGAATATGTAATATGTGAATAAGTAGATGGGAAAGTGGAGCAAAATCTTAATCAGTTGAAGAGATAGAAAAAAAATAAGAAAAAACAAGCAAAGGAAAAGTATCATAGATAAAAACACAAAATAGTATGGCAGACACAAGAACAAATATATCATTAATCATACAATATGTAAGGCATCCAACTTCTAAAAGATAGAGACTCACAGAGTTAATAAATCCACCTATGTGCTGTTCCCAGAATTACTCAGAAATAGATAAAATGGATAAAAATGGATAAGAAAAAATATATTTTGATAAATATCAACATCAAGAAGCTGACATACCAATAGCCAAATCATAAAAATAGAATAGCTTAGTGAACAACTTTGAAAGGGTCAAGGAAAAAATACTAATACTAGTAAAAGGAATAATTCCCCCAGACAACAACAAAATATTGGGTTGGCCAAAAAGTTTGTTCAGGATTTTTCTGTACGAAATTATGCAAAAAACCTGGGGCTTCCCTGGTGGCGCAGTGGTTGAGAGTCCGCCTGCCGATGCACGGGAGACGGGTTCGTGCCCCAGTCAGGGAAGGTCCCACATGCTGCGGAGCTGCTAGGCCCATGAGCCACGGCCGCTGAGCCTGCGCGTCCGGAGCCTGTGCTCCGCAACGGGAAAGGCCACAGCAGTGAGAGGCCCGCGTACCGCAAAAAAAAAAAAAAAAAAAAAAAAAAAAAAAATTATGCAAAAACGTGAACGAATTTTTTGGCCAACCCAATATGTTCCAGAATGTATTCTCCAAACCCTCTACCCTGTAATCTCAAACTTAATTGTATGATTTAATTTGTTACATCTTTGGTATTTCATTTTTAAAACCATTTTAAGAATAATATAGTTTTTAATGATGACAATGAAAATATATAACTCATTTCTTAACACAATGCCAGTACTTTTCAATGAAATCAAACAGAAACAGTATTACCTGAGAAACCCTTCACACTTTGATCACATTCTATTCAGAGTTCACATTCCTGATTCTCTATTATCCCATTGAGTTATCTGTGTTATAAATAAATTTTAAGAATATTCTTGCCTGCATAATTCTGAAATATAAGTATTTAAATAATATTTCAGTGCATTTGTTCAAAAGTAGCTCTATTTTTATAGGTAGATATCTCCTGCCCTTTCATCTGTTTCCTCCCCACAGTAGGACGACATTAGAGTCGCCTTTAATTATGATTTTATTGAAATTTTATATTTTGCTTATTAATGCTTACATGTAATTAACAAATTATTTCTCAACTCTTATGTTTAAAAACTAAATAAAACATTCAAGATAGTTCTCCCAGTACTTATCTTTTCCCCTGTAATTAAAATACAGAGGGACTTCCCTGGCAGTCCAGTGGATAAGACTCTGCGCTTCCAATGCAGGGGGTGCGGGTTCGATCCCTGGTCAGGGAATTAAGATCCCACATGCCTTGTGGCATGGCCAAAAAAAAAAAGTGAACATTTAAAAAAATAAAATACAGAAAAAAAAAATCAAGATGATATATAATTACAAATAGAAGGAAACCAAAAAGTGAAGGCAAATTAAACTGTTTACATAATTTGAATAATTTAAAAAGGACACCTGATGTAAGAGGAATTATTGATTGAAATGTTAATTTTTGTGTTACTTGTCTTTTTTGACTAAACTGACATAGGAATCCTAGCTGGGATTGGAAAGAAAAATATATATGTATCTTCCAAGGAACATATCTGTAATAAGAGGTCTGTAATTGTTTGGAGTCAGCATATGGTTTTGGGTCAAATATTGTTTTTTGACTATTATGGTTCTAGGTAGTTTACTGGGCTAAGAGAATGATTTTCTCTTGATCTTATGCCCTCCGGTATTTTTAAAATTTATTTTATTGAAGTATAGTTGATGTACAATGTTATGTTAATTTCTGCTTACAGCAAAGTGATTCAGTTATACATATGCATACATTTTTTTTTTTTTTTTATGCGGTACGAGGGCCTCTCACTGCTGTGGCCTCTCCCGTCGCAGAGCACAGGCTCCAGACGTGCAGGCTCAGCAGCCATGGCTCACGGGCCCAGCCGCTCCACGGCATATGGGATCTTCCCGGACTGGGGCACGAACCCGTGTCCCCTGAATCAGCAGGCAGACTCTCAACCACTGCGCCACCAGGGAAGCCCCATATGCGTACATTTTTCATATTCTCTTCCATTATGGTTTCTCACAAGGTATTGAATATAGTTCCCTGTGCTATACAGTAGGACTCTGTTATTGATCCACTCTATATATAATAGTTGGCATCTGCTAATCCCAAACTCGCAGTCCATCCCTCCCCTATCCTCCCTCCCCCTTGGCAACCATGAGTCTGTTCTCTATGTCTGTGAGTCTGTTTCTGTTTAGTAGATAGGTTAATTTGTGTCATATTTTAGATTCCACATATAAGTGACATCATATGGTATTTGTCTTCTCTGACTTCCTTCACTTAGTATGATAATCTGTAGGTCCATCCATGTTGCTGCCAATGGTTATGCCCTCCTGTATTAATCAAGACATCCTGTCTCCTGAGATTAATGTTGTACAGCAAAAAATTTACTCTATAGCTTAATACAAAGCAGGAGAATGCTGATTTATTGTCATTCCCTTAACATCTCATGTAAAGAAAACATGCCTTTTTAACAACAAATATGTTTCCCCAATGGCTATTTCTTGTTAACAGCTACAGTTTAATCTTTGAGAGGCAGATGGACACATCTTTTGACTGAAGATACAGAGAGCAATTTTACACCAAACACACGAGGAGGGAAATTGGGAACGGTTGCAAAGGCTCTAGCACTTAATTTCAGAAACACTTTTATAGCACTGGACAAAAACTGGCCTCATGCCGGCTCCCAAAATGCCTCCTTTACAGTGTAATTTCTTGAGAGATTTTTCATTATCGTCTTTACTGCTTAGATCAACACCAGGCAGACTGAGTGAAAACAGCCCATTCTTAATCTTTCAAACAAGCAAATTAGTTGTGAACTATTTATCAAGAACATCCATGTGGGGACTAATACACTGAAACCAGCTTTCTGCATTCCTTTAACCTAGAGTTTTTTAGCCTTCAAAATACTGCTGTCAGCCCTCTTTCTTTTCTTTCACCGCTTTTTAACTTGTTTCCTAAAAATTGTTTGATATACCATCAGAGTAGTGAAAGATATTTGCTTCTTTGTCCTGAAGTGATATAGTCAATCACTAAGAAAAATCAAATAGTACCTGGACCAACAGATGTTTAGGATTTACCGAGATATGCAAAGAAGGAATTAGGGAAGGGAAAATTGAAAAAAGAAAGGATTTAAGAAAAAAAAAAAAGGTATAGTAACACTTTTTGGGCTAAGAGGAATGAATGTAGAATGTGTACTGTGCTAATCCTACCATACTAGTCAGTGAAGTTGTTTTAAGGAAAGAATAAGCCAACAAAAATTCCTTGATTTGTAACTTTATGAAGACAACATGCATTCTCTCTTTCCATTGCTGATCTAAATCTTTAGTCAACTCAAATTTTTTTTTTTTTTTTTTTTTTGCAGTGCATAGGCTTATAGACAACATCAAGACCTGTATTACTCTTACTTCTAATGTACAGGCCAATTTCCTGGCTGCTTCACAACCTGAAGGCTAAAAAGTCCTGGAGAAAATTGTAGAATTAACTCAAGCAAAATTGAGGCATGCTTGGAAAAAAAACAAGCAGAGAATACTCTATTAGCATCGAGAGTAATATTATCTGTGTAATTAGAAATATTGTGATGCTATTAAATAACAAGACAACTTTTTTTTTTTTTTTGCGGTACCGGGCCTCTCACTGCTGTGGCCTCTCCTGTTGCATAGCACAGGCTCCGGACGCACAGGCTCAGCGGCCATGGCTCACGGGCCCAGCCGCTCCGCGGCATGTGGGATCCTCCCGGACCAGGGCACGAACCCACGTCCCTTGCATCGGCAGGCGGACTCTCAACCACTGCACCACCAAGGAAGCCCCAACAAAACAACTTTTAAAAGACAGACATACACTTCAAGTTTTTAAAATGAGTTCCATGAGTTTTAAAGAGTGGCAAATGTTAACTTATTTTCCGTTTTTAAAAAAAATTATTTTATTGAAGTATAGTTGATTTACAATGTTGTGTTAATTTCTGGTGTACAGCAAAGTGATTCAGTTATATATTCTTTTTCGTATTCTTTTCCATTATGGTTTATCACAGGATATTGAATATAGTTCCCTGCGCTATACAGTAGGACCATGTTGTTTATCCATTCTATACATAATAGTTTGCATCTGCTAACCCCAAACTCCCAGTCCATCCCTCCCCTACCCCTCCTCCCCCTTGGCAACCACAAGTCTGTGCTCTATGTCTGTGAGTCTGTTTCTGTTTCATAGGTAAGTTCATTTGTGTCATATTTTAGATTCCACATATAAGTGATATCATATGGTATTTGTTATTCTCTTTCTGACTTACTTCATTTAGTATGATAATCTCTAGGTCCATTCATGTTGCTGCAAATGGCAATATTTCTTTCCTTGTATGGCTGAGTAGTATTCCATTGTATATATGTACCACATCTTCTTTATGCATTCATCTGTTGATGGACATTTAGATTGTTTCCTTGTCTTGGCTATTGTAAATAGTGCTGTTATGAATATAGGGGTGCATGTATCTTTTTGAATTACAGTTTTGTCTGGGTATATGCCCAGGAATGGGTTTGATGGATCATATGGCAACTCTATTTTTATTTTATTTTTTAAATTTTTATTTATTTATTTATTTTTTGGTTGCATTGGGTCTTCGTTGCTGTGCACGGCCTTCCTCTAGTTGAGGTGAGCGGGGGCTACTCTTCGTTGCCATGCGCAGTCTTCTCATTGCGGTGGCTTCTCTTGTTGTGAAGCACGGGCTCTAGGCATGTGACTTCAGTCGTTGCAGCACGTGGGCTCAGTAGTTGTGGCACAGGGGCTTAGTTGCTCCATGGCCTGTGGGATCTTCCCAGACCAGGGATCGAACCTGTGTCCCCTGCATTAGCAGGCGGATCCTTAACCACTGTGCCACCAGGGAAGTCTGGCAACTCTATTTTTAGTTTTTTGAAGAATACGCATACTGTTCTCCATAGTGGCTGCACCAATTTACATTCCCAACAACAGTGTAGGAGGGTTCCCTTTTCTCCACACCCTCTCCAGCATTTACTATTTGTAGACTTTTTGATGATGGCCATTCTGACCAGTGTGAGGTGATACCTCATTGTGGTTTTGACTTGCATTTCTCTAATAATTAGTAATGTTGTGCATCTTTTCATGTGCCTATTGGCCATCTGTATATCTTCTTTGGAGAAATGTCTATTTAGTCTGCAAAAACTAATTGTTAATGAGCACTTATTATATACTACAATTCTCTTAAAAATCAAAAGGGTTAAGAGCTAGTAATATCTCTACTAACTGAGGAAGAAACCAAAATACAGGAGACTGAGCAGCTTGTTCAAAGTTCCATAGCTGCTCAAAGTTCCATAGCTAACAAGAAGGGCCAGGGAAGGACTTGAACACTGACCTTCTGCTTTCAGAGCCCACCCTTTTAAGTACCCGACATTTGGCCTCTCTTCCCTTCACTATAACTAATTTTACTAAAACTATTATTATAAAGCATTGGGATGACCCTTTATCAAAATAACAAAAATGTCTTTACAATGTCTTGTATAAAATTGACACAAAACACCTGAACTATTGGCAACTCCGATGGAAATAGCAAAACTGATGACTGTGTTCTTCTTATAGTATTCCTTTTTGCCATGTGCACTGTCTGCTCAAGTTGGTGTTCAGTAATATTATTTTGGGGTAGGGAGGATGCCAAAAAGTAGAAGAGACTAAGTCAAGGATACACATCAAAACTATAGTGCATTTTTTAGTCTATCAGAGAAAAACAACCTTAAACTTAAAATAGATGAGTTAAAAAAAAAAGTTTAGCACTAATGATGTATTGCATAATTTCTTATGTAAAATTCAATTCTCCTAATAACTCTGTGATATAAGTATTTTTACCATTTTTAAATGTGAGGGACCTGAAGTGAACTAATGCAGAAATAGAATTCAAACCCAAGTCTCCTCTTGCCAAGGCCTTTGCTCTATCTTCTACTCTTCAGCTACTCTATGGCTATGAAGTGCAGAGGTAAATACCAGTTCTGGAGTCAATCCAAATCCTTGATTTCCAAATTTTGACACCCCTGCTTATTTGCTGTATAATCTTGAGCAAATGAGTGAACCTCTCTGCAGCCTGATTTCCTTATTTGTAAGATGGGAATGATCATGACACATAAGGAGTTATTGTGAGAACTAATTACAAAAGTGCACAGAAGAATGTCTTCTGGGCACATTGTAAAGGCTCAATAAAATGTTAAAAAATATCATTGCGCGTGCTTTTATTACTATGAGCCTTTGCGATAGTAGTGCCTTTGGAACTAGGCAAGTATGTTCACTTCCACATTTGTATTCAACACTGCACTGGAGGTCTTAGCCAGAGCCAAAAAGCAAGAGGAAGGAAAAAGCAAGTTGTGCAGTTTGGAAAGGAAGAAGTATAATGATGTTTACTCACAGATGATATGGTAGTGAATGTTTAAAATCCTACGGAATTGACAGAAAAGCAACTAGAGGTAATAAATGAATATAGCATAATCACAGATGCAAGGTCAATATGTAAAACTCCACTGTATTTTTTTATACTAGCAGCAAAGATTAAAAATAGAAAATATCAGTTATAAGAGCTTCAAAAAACATGAAATAGTTGTGAATAAACTGAGCGGTATCTGGGAAGACCTTGTGCACTGAAAACTACAAAACATTGGAAGGAAAAGTTGAATAGAACAAAATAAATGGCGAGGTAGACTATGTACTTGAATAAGAAGACACAATATTGTTAAGAAATCAATTCCCGATCTACACGTGGAACAACTCCTGCAGAAAACCTACTGAACGCTGGCAGAAGACCTCAGACCTCCCAAAAGGCAAGAAACTCCACACTTACCTGGGTAGGGCAAACAAAAAAACCCTAAAAACAGAGACAGAGGATAGGGACGGGACCGGCACCAGTGGGAGGGAGCTGTGAAGCAGGAAAGGTTTCCACACACTGAGAA
>RJWK010012237.1:0-11857 GCA_004363435.1 Platanista minor
AAAAAAAAAAAAAAAAAAAAAAAAAAAAAAAAAAAAAAAAAAAAAAAAAAAAAAAAAAAAAAAAAAAAAAAAAAAAAAAAAAAAAAAAAAAAAAAAAAAAAAAAAAAAAAAAAAAAAAAAAAAAAAAAAAAAAAAAAAAAAAAAAAAAAAAAAAAAAAAAAAAAAAAAAAAAAAAAAAAAAAAAAAAAAAAAAGCCCAAGATCAAAACCACTGTAATAGACGTGTAGGATGCCATTGATAGGCTCTTTAGTAGACTAGACATGGCTAGGAAAGAACCTCTACACTTGAGGATATTACAATAGAAACTTCCAAAAATGAACAACAGAGAAAAAAGACTGAAAAAACAGAATGTCCAAGAACTGTGAGACAACTACAAAAGGCATAACATATGTATGTATCGTGGGAATGCCAGAAGGAGAAGAAAGAGAGAAAGGAACAGAACCAATATTTTAAGTAATAATGACTGAGAATTACTTCAAATTAATGTCAGACACCAAAACACAAATCCAGGAAGCTTAGAGAACACCAAGCAGAATAAATGCCCCCAAACTACACATAAGCATATCATATTCAAAATGCAGAAAATCAAAGATAAAGAAAAAAATCTTGAAAGAAGGTAAAAGATAAAAAAGCTTACCTATAGAGGAACAAAAATAAGAATTACATCTGGCTTCACCTCAGGAACCATGCAAACAAGAAGAGAGTGGAGTAAAATATTAAAGTGTTGAGAGAAAAGAAAACCCACCAACCAATAATACTGTACCCTGTGAAATTATCCTTCAAAAGTTAGAGAGAAATAAAGACTTTCTCAGATAATAATTTGGGAAATTTGTTTCCAGTAGACCTGCCTTGCAAGAAATGTTAAAAGAAGTTCTTAAAGTAGAAGGAAATTGATACAGATCAAAAACTCAGATCTAGATAAAGAAGAGCATTGGAGAAGGAATAAGTGAAAGCACAATTAAAACTTTATTTTTCTTAATTGATCTAACAGATGACTGTTTGTTCAAAATAACAGTACCAAAATGTGTTCAGTTATGTATGCTTATATGCACAGTATAACACTCCTTTGTCAGAAATGGACTCCAGCAGGGAGCAAATCACTAAGGATACAGTTGAACTCAGCACCGTCAATCAACTGGATATAACTGACATCTATAGACTGCTTCACCCAACAACAGCAAGTTACACATTTTTCTCAAGTTCACATGAAACATTCAGCAATATAAACCACATTCTGGGCCATAAAACACACCTTAACAAATGTAAAAGAACAGAAATCACACAATGTGTACTCTCAGACCACAGTGGAATTAAGCTAGAAATCAGTAGCAGGAAGACAGATGGAAAAATCCCCAAACTCTTGGAGACTAAACAACACACTTCTAAATAACACACTTCTTTGACATGGGTCAAAGAAGAAATCTCAAGAGAAAATTTTAAATTTTGAACTAAATAAAAAATAAAACATTAAAATTTTAATATACTGTGAAAGCAGTGCTTAAAGGGAACATTATAGCATTGAACACATATATTAGAAAAGAAGAGATTTCTAAAACCAGTCATTTAAGCTTCTCTTTTAGGAAACTAGAAAAAGAAGAGCAAATTAAATCCAAGGTAAGCAGAAGAAAAGAAATAATAAAAATTAGAAGAGAAATTAATGAAATTCAAAACAGGAAATCAAGAGAGAAAATCAATAAAACCTAAAGCTGGTTCTTTGGAAAGATCAATAAAGTTGATAAACTTCCTGCCAGGCTAACTAAGAAAAAATGTGAGGGCACAAATTATTAATAACTGAAAGAAAAGAGGAGACATTACTAAAGATTTCATGGACATTAAAAAGAATAATAAAGGAATATTATGAGTAACTCTGTGCCTACAAATTTGATAACCTAGATGAAATGGACCAACTCCTTGAAAGACACAATCTGCCAAAACTCACACAGAAGAAAGAGGCCACCTGATAGGCCTATGTCTATTAAGGAAATCAAATCAATAATTAATGATCTCCCAAAACAGAGAGCACCAGGTCCTGATGGGTTCACTGGTGAATTCTACCACACATTTAAGGAATAAATGATACTAATTGCTTACAATCTCTTTCAGAGGACAGAAGCAGAGGAAATATTTCCTAACGTATTCTATGAGGCCAGAATTACCCTAATACCAAAACCATCACATGGCTAAAAAAGAAAAATCACACGATCATATCAATAAATGCAAAAACATTTAACAAAATCCATTCCCATTCATGATAAAAAAAATTCTCAGTAAACTAGGAATAGAGGGGAACTGCCTTGGCTTGATAAAAAGTATCTACAAAGAACCTACAGCTAACATCATACTTGACGGTGAGAAATTCAAAGCTTTCCCACTAAGATCAGGAATAAGGCAAAGACATCCCCTCTTATCACTGCTTTTTAAACATCATACTGGAAATCTTAGCTAAGCAATAAGACAAGAAATGGAAAATAAAAGGTATGCAGATTGAGAAGGAAGAAATTAAAGTGTCTTTGTTCACAGACGACATGATCGTCTACGTAAACAATGTTAAAGAATCAACAAAAAACTCCTGGAACTAATAAGTGATTATAGTGAGGTTGCAGGATACAGGGTAACTGTACAAAAACCAAGTGCTTTCCTACATACCAACAACAAACAAGTGGAATTTGAAATTAAAGCACATTACCATTTACATTAGCACCCCAAAATAAAATTTTAGGTATAAATCTAACAAAATATATTCAAGATCTATTTGAGGAAAACTACAAAACTCTGATGAAAGATATCAAAAATGAACTAGAAAAAAACAGAGAGATATTCTGTGTTCATGGATAGGAAAACTCAATGTTGTCAAGATATCAGTTCTTCCAAATTTGATCTACAGATTCAGTGCAACCCCAATCAAAGTTCCAGCAAGTTATTTTCTGGATATTGACAAATTGATCCTAAAGTTTATATAGAGAGACAAAAGCCCCAGAAAAGCCAACTCAATATTGAAGAAGAACAACAAAGTCAGACTGACGTTACATTATTTTAAGTTTTACTATAAAGCTTCAGTATTCAAGACAGTGTGATTATTGATGAAAGAATAAGCAAATAAATCAATAGCATAGAACAGCAGCCCAGAAGTAGACTCACGTAAATATGGTCAACTGGTCTGATGAAGAAGCAAGGCATTACAATGAAGCAAATATAGTCTCTTCAACAAATGGTGCTGGAACAAATGGACACCGATATGCAAAAAAAAAAAAAAAAAAAGAATCTACATACAGACCTCACACCCTTCACAAAAATTAACTCATAATGGAGCATAGTCCTAAATGTATCATACAAAACTGTAAAGCTCGTAGACATACCATAGGAGAAAACCCAGTAACCTTGGGTATGGTGATGACTTTTTAGAGACAACACCAAAGACATGATTTATGAAAGAAGTAATTGATAAGCTGGATTTCATTAAAGTTAAAAACTTCTGCTCCGTGAAAGACACTGTTAAGAGAATAAGACAAGCCACAAGCTAAAAGAAAATATATGCAAATGACACATCTGGTAAAGGACTATTCTCCAAAATATAAAAAGAACCCTTAACACTCAACAATAAGAGAACCAACAACCCGATTTAAAAATGGGCAAAAGACCTGAACAGACACCTCCACTAAAGAAGATATACAGATGGCAAGTAAGCACATAAAAAGATGTTCAACATCATATGTTATTAGGGAATTACAAATTAAAACAACAGTGAGTTACCACTATAAACCTGTTATAATGGCCAAAATCCAAAAGACACCAAATGCTGGCAAAGACGTTGAGCAACAGGAACTCCCGTTCACTGCTGGTGGAAATGCAACATGGTACAGCCACTTTGGAGGACAGTTTGGCAGTTTCTTATAAAACTAAACATACTCTTACCACATAATCCAACAGTGGCACCCCTTGGTATTTATCCTAATGGATTGAAAACTTATGCCCACATGAAAACCTTCACATGGATGTTTATAGCAGCTTTATTCATAAGTGCCAAAACTTGGAAGCAACCAAAATGTCCTTCAGTAGGGGACTGGATAAACAAACTGTGGTATACCCAGACAACGGAGTATTATTCAGGGCTAAAAAGAAATGAGCTGGCAAGCCATGAAAAGACATGCAGGAAACTTAAATGCATATTACTAAGTGAAAGAAGCCAATCTGAAAAGTCTACAAACTGTATGATTCCAACTATATGACATTCTGGAAAAGGCAAAACTATGTAGACAGTAAAAAGATCAGTGGTTGCCAGGAGTGAAGGGGAGCAGAGGAATGAATCAGCAGAGCACAGAGGATTTTTAGGACAGAGAAACTATTCTGTATGTTACTACAATGGTGGATGCATGTCATTTACATTTATCAAGATCCATACAACATACAGCACCAAGAGTAAACCCTAATGTAAATTATGGACTTTGGGTGATATAATGATGCATCTACATAGGTTCATTGGTTGTAACGCACATACCACTCTGGTTCAAGATGTAGATAGTGGAGGAGGTTGAGTGTGTGTGGATGTGGTGTATATAGGAACTCTCTATAATTTCTGGTCAAGTTTGCTGTGGACCTAAAATAGCTCTAAAAAATAAAGTTTATTAACTAAAGGAAAGAGTATTATGATGCCAATTAAGTTGCAGTATCACTTGGAGGCCAGTCACTCAGCGTTTACAGAAAAAGGAATTGAACATTTTAAATGTAGGTGTGATGAGCTCTTTCAAAGTGAAAAGTTATTTGTTACAGATTTTCACATTAGAAATGAGAAAACCTCCAAAACAACCCACAGGGTAAGTTATCTTACTATGTTGGCTGAAGGAGTGCACACCATAGCTGAAAGGCTTACAGAAGGTTTACAGTTGACAATGCTGAATGCCTGCAGGATGAAGTCCACAGAGAAATCATGGTAGTGCCACTTTCCAATGACACAGTACCTAGTTACATTAAAGTTTGGGCTCCCGATGTGATAAATGAATTCTCAGGTGCAGAAATTGTACTTTTGCTTTATCAATGGGACAAATCTATAGATGTGGCTGGGTTTGCTGTTTTGCAGGTTTTAATCCATTATCAGCCCCAGCTAATAAACACTGAAGATCTTTCATGGGGACACGTGGCAAGAAACACAAACAGCTGAAGAACTTTTCTGACAACAAACTTGTTGCTTGGCAAGAAACACGAAACGTTGAATACCTATTTTGAGGCTCATGGTTTATCCTAGAACCAGTCTGTTGACATTTGCACAGATGACACAAAAGCCAAGGTGGGTAAAACTACTGGCACCTTAGCACGACTCGAGGCAGTGGCATTAAATCGTACTGTCTTTGTATTCTTCACCACGCAGTTAAAAAACAAAACAAAACAGTTTCACTTAGGAAAGTCCTTGATAAACCTGTAAAAATGGTTAATCTCATCAGACCTCAACTCCTTGAATACACATCGTTTTCGTATTTCTCCCCAACAAAACGGGGAGCACTTGTGTTGCAAACTGAAGTCTGGCGTTTGTCTCAAAGAAAATCTGCTGTCAACTGCTTCATTTGTGATCTGAGCAAGCTACTTTTGTCATGGAACACCATTTTTACTTGAAAGAGCAGCAGGGGGACAAATCATGGTTCTTCACACTTGGGTATTTGGCTGACATTGTGCTGGAAATAAAGTTTTCCCTTTATTTCAGGGAAAACATTGACACTGTTTTTCTTGCCAATGATAAGACTGAATGTTTAGGGGAAAATTAGAATACTGTAAAACTTGAATTCACCACCATATGTTTGACAGCTTCCCGATACCTTCTTTATATGTTATGTGATGACATTAATGAATTATTTTGTATTGTTTGAAGTATGTCAACATCGAGAAGATCTGCATAACTCAGTAAACCAATATTTTCCAAATGAAAAAAATGCGTGAAGTTACAAAAATATTCATGAGTAAAATATCCATTCAAAGTGTCAGATAGACTGATGGATTTTAATGTAACCATTAAGACGGTATGGTGTGATGAATTGGGAGATTGGGATTGACATATATACACTAATATGTATAAAATGGATAACTAATAAGAACCTGCTGTATAAAAAATAAATAAAATAAAATTCAAAAATTATAAAAATAAAGATGGTATAAAAGTGTCATTAGTATGGTTTCTGATTCCACATTGTAAGTAACCTTTAAATGCTATCACTTGTTGAGTTTTGGTGTAGTATCAAAGAAGAATATCCATAATTATCTGAAAAAACCATTAAAATACTCCTCCCTTTCTTGTTTATCTGTGTGAAGCTAGATTTTCTTCATATACTTCAACCAACACAACACAACAGATTGAATGCAGAAACAGATATGAGAGCTGTCTTTGATTAACTCAGACATTGAAGAGATTTGTAAAAAATGTAAAACAACTAAATTTTCTTTTGTTGTGGAAAATATAGTTTAAAGTATAGCTTAAGAAATGTCCTTGTCATATAATATCATGGGTTTATTATTTTACTAATGAATAAACACATACCAGACATCGGAGAATTACTGTGCTGCTCTATTCCTCTCCACAGCACTTATCACATACCTACCAATCCAATAAAATTGGTCATGAATACTCAAGGCTGTGTGAATTGCCTAAGCTTTCCTCAATTCCTCACACTAGTCCTCTTTCTGGCTCCACCTCTAGCTGATTCCAAACTTTTGGCCCCCTTTTCTACCGCCCAACTCTGGACACACGTGCGGCAGCCACCCCCCACCTCCGTCCGTCTAACAGAACCCAGTTTTGTTTCCCCTCCTCTGAGTGGCCTTGACCTTCAGAGCAGTGCAGGGCCCTCTCCAGCCCCAAGGGGGCACCTTAGTTTTGTCTAACCCAATATGGCGGTCTCATCCCCTTTGCCAAATCATTGGTTTAAGCGCGGCTGTGAGACCATGAGACGTGAGAAATCTTCTGAGGACCCTGGGAAGGTTTCCTCAGGCTTACAATAGGACATAAGACAGGGTTGATTCCCTCCTTCTGCCTGGATATTGTTGTTGATATACGAAGCCCAGAGCCACTGCAGCCTTTTGGGGCCGGTGAGGAGAATCAGCCTAGCGAAGAAGCCCGTGTGTTGAGGATGACTGAACATAAAGACAGAGGCAGTTTGGCCCTTGATGACACTGCTGTTCTATAAATGAGCCCTGCCACTGCCCACCCAGTCTCTAGAGTTCTAACTAGGAGCTCTTCTATTTCCTATTGAGCATTTACTTTTCTTTTAGCTGGAACTATCCAAACCCCTCTGGACATTCATGCAAATTATTTTTCCTTGTCTCTGCCCACTCCCATTAGCTCTCCACTCTCCGGTTTCCTTCGGTGAGAAGACATTCTAGAAGAGCCAAAGGCTGTAGACCCAGACTGCCCAGGCCCAAAGCTGCCTTGGTCTCATCCTAACTGGTGAGAGGAGGCAATTTATTGAATCTGCTGGGCCTTGGTTTCCTCATTTGTGAAAGGTGGCTAATAAGAGGGCTACGTTTCATGAGTTTAAGCTGGGGGGGGGGGGTGTGTGGACTAAAAGAGCTAATACTTTTAAAGCATTTGGAACAGTTTTCACTTTCTTGAAATCCATCAAAGGAGGATTCAAACAAGGTGAACTTTTAGTGCATGGCATGCATTTTTGCTCACAGATTTCGTTTAGACCAAAATATTAGGTTGGACCATATGAAGTTACCAGTAACCCACTGTTTCTGACTTACAAAAATGGCGGTTTCACGTGGTTCAATCTACTACCCCTGGAAACTATGCCTCAGAGCTGTGAAAGAAAAGCTCTCTTCTCTTTTGGAAAAGAACAGCAGCTCCAGAAGCAGGTCCACAAAGGACAGGACATTGGAGATTAAACTAGGGGCAGCCAGGGAGTTCCCTTCTATCATAAGCAAGCAGCAGAGGCCGAATATCAAAACAAGTAAATGGATTACGTGTATTTAATTTGAAAACAGTACAGTGCTAGCTAAAATTATTATAAAAATATTGTTTATCATGTAAGCAATCTTTAGTGCCTCATCCATGAAAAAGATACATTTTAATAGCAATATATTTTACATTTCAGTTTTTCGCTTGAAAAGACCAGAATGTAAAGGAATTCATTAGCAGCCCCATAGACATTGTGACTTTTATTCATCTCATGATCCTGGGCAAGTCACATGGTCTGGAGTAAAATATGGGTTCTTAAGCTTTGGAGAGTCTGAGGCTTCAGGTGTCTTTCTCACTAAACTGGTTTAAATTTTAATTAGAGGATAATTCCATACTAAGAAATGTGGCCTTTTGACACCCTCCCCGGGGGATAATAACATACTAGCTGCCAGCTACAAGGAACTTGATTTTCTTCAAAACACCAGGCATTTGGCAAAAGCAGTGCTGAGCCACTCACCACGGTGCTCCGCGGAGGCCGAGTGCTGGAGCCGCTCTGCCCTATTTCATAATGGAAGCATCACACATTGGAGCCGGCTAAGACAGCCCAGAAAAAGAATGCGGTGGCCCCATGGTCCCTCACAGTCTGTTTCCTCTAAGGAGGAGCAGGCGCCACCAGGTTTCCAGGCCACGCCCCTCCCCTCTGAGGCCTACAGGAGAAACCAGGCTCCCAGGTGCGCCCCCCCCCGCCCCCGCCATCAGGGAGCAAGTTGATGGAGTCAGGGAGGAGCTTCCATGCGGCAGGGGATGGGGGAAGACATGGGAACGCTCACACAGAAGTGGACACGCTCCATTCAGAAGCTCACTTTCTGTTTGGGGAATCACGTCTCTGCTCTGGAATTCTGATGCGGGCCTATTGAGGCCCATGGAAACGACCCCACAGAGACCTGGCATGGGTCCTGGATGAGAGCTACCCTTGAACCAGGAGCAGAGCCAGCTCGGGAGCTCCCTGGTGGTCTGAGCGCTGACCCAAATCTCCCTTTTGTTCCCCAAATGGCTTGTATCCCAAAGCTCTGGGAAACAGCTGTGAGCACTGCTAAATGGGAAATGGAATTCCACACTTTGACTCAAGGCCTGGACTTCAGGATGGACACCCTGAGCCCAGCGTCAAGGTACCTGGGCTTCTTCTGGAGCAGCCTTGGCTGAGCATGCTGCCAAGAGGCTGGCCAAAGCTTGGCTTCCTCGTTGGCTGTCTGTGTAGGACTCCTGTGCTTACCTTTCTCCTTCTGTCCTCCCTCCCCAACCCTCCCCTGCCCCCATGAGAGTAGTTACCTCTGGGGAGTGCCGGGAACATGACCCGGGAAGGAAAAAAAAACACCTCAACTTTATTTGCCATCTTCCATTTCTTTTATAAAATGAAAGGTCCCTGCAAACCTTTTATGACAAAATATTAACGTGATATTTTAGGGAGTGACTTAATTACTCCATATTCTTCTGAATCCTTAAACTTAATACAGTATTTCAACTGTTAACAGTGGTGAAATTAATAATGATACCCTTTTTCTCCTTTTATGTATTTCTCACATTTCTTCTAATGAGCACGTTTTTCTTTTCTGATTGAAAAAATCTGTTTTAACTGTGTCGAGCAGCTGTTTACATAGGCGCTGTGAGATTGGAGCTATGTGGAGAATTATTGGGACATGGGCTCGTGCTTTATTGAGAGATGATGCTGGAGGACACAGACTATGCACAGTGTCATTTGGGAGCAGAATAAAGACATTTAACCATAGAACGAGACTATAGCGTGTTGGACTCCGACCAGGTCAAAGGTAAGTTACATAGGGGGCATGAGGGGAGGGCACTACTTTCAGCTTGCATTTCACTCAGAAAGTTAGTCCATCATCCAAAAGAAGGTTGTAATAGTCCCTCCTCTGGGGAGGAGCAGAGCTATGGTTCGGCACAGAGGGAGAAGCCCTTCCCAGGACAGGCAATAAGGAGCCACATTAGCAGCAGATGGACAGTGTGGGAAGCTGAGAATCAGGTCAAACTGGAACCAGGGCTCTTTGCTTAATGACTAAGGCTCTCATCATTCACTCAGTGAGGAGGCCTGGAAGATCACAGCAAAGCTTTGTGGCATACTCTTTCTATCTCATATATGAGAATACCTGAGTGTGTGCAGGGAAATCCACGCAGTGCATTTGACAGCAGTGTGTGGAAGTTCACTTTCAGCAATACTTTTGTTACTTTAAGGCAGTTTCAAAGAATCTGGCCAGGTTCTGTTGAAGCTTTGACTTTCCCCCGTCAGAATGCAGCTTCTGAAGGGAGGATTCTGGGAAGATGGTGGAGGAGGAAGCACCAGGAATCTGTCTCTCCACCCAGACAACAACTACAATGGAAGAATCAACCTGATGTAACTATTTTGGAACTCTGGAGTCTGTTGAAGGCTTGCAACTTCTGGCAGAAGGCTTGGAGGCAAATTGCAGTCAATTGCAGCCAACTTCAGTTCCTGACTCATTAGCAGTTACCCATCCCCACTCCCAGACACATGGCAAGAGGCTGTGCAGCTTGCACACAACTTGTGGGAGCTAGAGTGAGTAAAAGCACCCTGTCCCCCAAATATTGGGGACCTGTGCTCTGACTGCTGACCACAGAGGTGCAGACAAAGAGGGTGAAGCCATTGCTGTTGCACCTCCCCTCATTGGTTCATGTTCCTCCCGCTTCAGGTTGAAGTGAATGCCAGAAGATTTAAAGGGCCATCCCATCCTTTCCCCCTCCCATCATTTTTTGCTTTTCCTCTTTTGGGAGCCTGAACTTAAAGACTAGGACATTCAAAAACAGCTGAATATACAGAGAAAATTTTAAAGTGACTGTGCATGCTCAGGGAAAGGCTCAGAAAAGACCTGAGAAGACATTAAGTTTACAACTCAGGCTGATCCTTGGCACAGAGACAGCTTATAATAGTCAAAAAACGACGACAAAACCCATCAAACCCTGGGGGAGGTGGAGAATCTGACAGTTTCCAGAGTTACCACATCATTAGATTAAAATGTCCAGTGTTTAATACAAAATCACAAGGCCCATTCAAACAAACGGGAAAAAAATCAACAGAAACTGTCCTTGAAAAAGACCTAATGGCAGATATACTAGACAAAGACTTTAAAACAACCATCTTAAAGATGCTCAAAGAACTAAAGGAAGATGTAGAGAAAGTCAAGAAAATAATGTGTGAACAAAATGAAAACATCAATAAAGAGATAGGAAACACAAAAAGAAACCAAAAAGAAATTCTGGAGCTGAGAAGTACAATAACCAGAGCTTCCCTGGTGGTGCAGTGGTTGAGAGTCCGCCTGCCGATGCAGGGGACATGGGTTCGTGCCCCGGTCCGGGAAGATCCCACATGCCGTGGAGCGGCTGGGCCCGTGAGCCGTGGCCGCTAAGCCTGCGCGTAAGGAGGCTGTGCTCTGCAATGGAAGAGGCCACAACAGTGAGAGACCTGCATACCGCAAAAAAAAAAAAAAAAAAAGTACAATAACTGAAGTGAAAAACTCACTAGAGAGGTTCAAAGGCAGATCTGAGCAGGCAGAAGGAATAATCAGTGAATTTGAAGATAAGACAATGGAAATTATCAAGGCTGAAGAACAGAAAGAAAGAAGATTAAAGAAAAGTGTGACATGACACCATCAAGAGGACCAACATACACATTGTGGGAATCCCAGTAAAAGAAGAGAGAGAGAAAGGGGCAGATAGAATATCTGAAGAAATAATGGCTTAAAAATTTCCCAAATTTGATAAAAGACATGAATATAAACATCCAAAAAGCTCAATGAATTCCAAGTAAGATGAAGTCAAACAGACCCACACGGTCTCATTATAATCAAACTTTCAAAAGACAAAGGGAAAATCTGGAAAGCAGCAAGGTAATAGTCACATACAAGGGGATCCTCAATAAGATTATCTGCAGATTTCTCATCAAAAAATTTGGAG